>SCDY01000075.1:0-110154 GCA_004143825.1 Drosophila micromelanica | reverse complement strand
AAAAGACATTCCTCATGGAAATCGGTTGAGTTTTGGCAAAGTTACGACTGGGTAAAGTTGGGACCTATCCTTATATGGGAACCCTAGGGTACATATGAACAATTTTTGCATGAAATTGGACCAAAAATTTTATTTTTAACCTGAAATGTAGTATTAATCTAGACGCCGAACCATGAATAAAAAGACATTCCTCATGGAAATCGGTTGAGTTTTGGCAAAGTTACGACTGGGCAAAGTTGAGACCTATCCATAAATGGGATCCCTAAGGTACTTAATTAAAAAAATTGTACATGAATTTGGACCAAAAATTTTATTTTTAACCTGAAATGTAGTTTTGATTTAGACGCCGAACCATGAACAAAAAGACATTCCTCATGGAAATCGGTTGAGTTTTGGCAAAGTTACGACAGGGCAAAGTTGAGACCTATCCTTATATGGGAACCCTGGGGTACATATGAAAAATTTTTACATGAATTTGGACCAAAAATTTTATTTTTAACCTGAAATGTAGTATTAATCTAGACGCCAAAACATGAAAAAAATGAAATGTAGCTGTGATTTAGACGCCAAACCAAGAACAAAAAGACATTCCTCATGGAAATCGGTTGAGTTTTGGCAAAGTTACGACTGGGTAAAGTTGGGACCTATGCTTATATGGGAACCCTGGGGTACATATACAAAATATTTACATGAATTTGGACCAAAAATTTTATTTTCAACCTGAAATGTAGTATTAATATAGACGACGAACCATGAACAGAAAGACATTTCTCATGGAAATCGGATGAGTTTTGGCAAAAATATACTGGGCAAAGTTGGGACCTATCCTTATATGGGAACCCTAGGGTACATATGAAAAATTTTTGCATGAAATTGGACCAAAAATTTTATTTTTAACCTAAAATGTAGTATTAATCTAGACGCCGAACCATGAATAAAAAGACATTCCTCATGGAAATCGGATGAGTTTTGGCATAGTTACGACTGGGCAAAGTTGAGACCTATTTACTTACTTTATTGAGTTAAATCTGCCACCTTCTGACTGTTACAATCAGTATACCCTTTCTGCGAGATTTTCAAATGGGTAGAAGCTCAAAATGAATGGCTAAAGAATACCAAGAAATACTAAACACGACCAAAGAGAGAGAGCGAACAAAACGTATCGGAAGGAAGCGGCAATAGAAAACGTACAAAAGCGAAACACGCACAAAGCTCTGAGGCAACAACAAAAAAAAGAACAACAACAACAAGAAGAAGAGGAGCAGCAACAGCAGCAGCAGCGGAGGCGCCACATCCACATCCAGTTCCACATCCACATTCAGCGGAAGGAAGTCAGTCAATGCCCGCAGCAAAAAAGGCCAACAACAAACGACAAAGTAAACACAAAAACAAAACAAGCCAAAAACTCTACTCTGCCCCGCCCCGTCCCACACTCTTGGCATGGCATGACGGTAGAGTGAGAGAGACTATAAAAATGCCCTGCACCAATTTGGAGATAATTGAACAGGTGTAACAACAACAACAACAAACAGGAACAATGACAGAGACCCAGACACAAATGAGCATCCTTTCCACTGACAATAACTGAACTAAATACCACATTTCATAGCACTAAAATTTGCCTATTTATAGTTCCCTCATGATTTAGTGCACGCCCATAAAAAGTGCTGAATATAGTTTTTAAGGCTTCGCTTTGGGACTGGGTCCCTTTACAGATCCTGGTCTCCTAGTGCAACAATAGTTATTGTCTTTAGTCAGGACTGCAAAGCTGAGCAATCTGTAAATTAACTGGGTTGCTTCAAAATCACTGTATAGAAAATTTTAACATATTTAAAAGGGTATATTTTTATTATTAATTTAATAATGATGAATACAATAATTTACTCTCTATAATTAAAAAATGAAAAAAAAATGTTATACTAAAAATGCGTAATCTGAAAAGCATCCAATTTTGAATAAACCCGACTTTGAGCACATATAAACAGGGCTTATTTAATTTAGATACTTACTAATTTAAATGCTTACCAATTCAGTTAAATTAACTGCATAATGAAAGTAAACTTTCTAGCCAGATTAAAATGTATAAAGTTTTAACCATTTTTTTCGTAAAAATTTTTATATATTTTATTTATTTGTTTTTATATTTTACATTATTTTTTCTGTTGCCTTGAGCCGCTATTAATTATGAATCGGATATTATAATAATAATTATTAATGAACAATTATCCTTTGAATAATTCTGATACCTTTCAGCGAGGAACAAAACAAATATGAATTTGCACATTTATCCTTTATAAGACCATAAATCAAAGCACATATGAGAATAATACATTTTGGCAATCTCTACGCTATCCCTAGGTAATAATAACTAAAACTTAAATTTACGTTCTTCAATTGTTTCTCTCAAACGAAATAAAAGCCAGGTAAATTTTAAACTTTTTTTAACGGTAAAAAATATATTTATTTAGACTAAAAGACTGTTAAAGCTAATATGCAACTGAGCTTAGAGAGTATTAAGAAAGCAAAAAAATGGAAAATTCAACAAAAAATTTAAATATATCAAAGTTAGAAGAATAAGTCCCAGAGACTCTCTGCGCAAATTCGTTGGGGATTTACGAGTATGTATAAAAAAACAACAACAAAAAATAGAAGCAAAAAACAGAAAGTAAAATAAAATATAAAAAAGGCCAAAAGAAAAGTTTATATATATGGCCTAGAGTTGAGTTAACTCCCAAACAACTTGGGTATTTAGCAGCAATCGATTTTCGTTGATTTGGCAGCCCAAAAAATATCCCTAGACCCTGGCCCTGGACCGAACTCGCAATTTCTGTGTAAGCTGGGAAGGCTTCGTGCCTGACCTTTCAACCTTTTGCACAGACGGCACGTGGCACGTTGCCTTTCAGTCAGGCATCATCAGCAGCAGCAGCAGCAGCAGCAACAGCAACAGCATCCAACGAGCAACTCATCATCATCATTGTAGTCTGTAAAGTTTATTTAGGCAACGCTTCAGCTACACTCTTCAATTTTATAGCAACAAATTTGCATCGTAAAAGATACTTGCAGGCAGCCCGAAAATGCGCCCCCAAACCAGACGATAAAAATACAAAACGTTTGTTTAGGCATGCCCCAATGACTGCCTATCCCACCCCAACCCCCACCCATCCACATCCGCATACCCACACTCACCGTAGCGTAGCACATCCATCCCAGAGTCATAAACTAAGGACAAAATCGTAAAACTGAGCAGTTCATTTAAATTTTTAATATTTTTCGGCTCTCACTTATTTTTTTTTTTTTTTTGTTTGGTTTCTTGTTATATTTTATGCACATTTTCGTTTTGAACGCTTTCGTTTTGAATTTATGCCTTTAATTAAATAAAATCTACCTAGAAACTTTTGCTATAATGCACTTAATAATGCGCGGCCCCCTTCCCGCCCCTCACCCCACATCAAATAGACTCGTATTCGGTCCATAAGCAATGATTCTTTTTTGACTGTTGTACCCGTTCCAAATCCAAATTCCCATTTCCATTCCCATTCCCGTTCCCGTTCCCTTGCCCATTGCTGTTGTTTATTCAGCATCCTTTACGGATGCGCTCCGTACACGCACTCAGGATTTATTTTCACATTTATATGTATGCGGGCAGCATTGGAGCCGGGGCGGGTGCATGGGGACAAAGGGGGGTTAGCTGGCGCTCGCGGCTATGTAAATTTTTCAGTAAAAATTCACTTCGTGATAATGGATTTTCCATGTCGCATACAACGCAGTAGCTGTCGCCGTCGCAGCTGACGTCGGCCCCCCAAAACATTTTAACTCCCCCCACCAAAAGACAAAAAAAAACATCAGCAGCCAGTGACAATTACCTCTCCCCTCCCTCTCTCACACGCATACTGGAGCATGATAGATGGCAGGTCTCTGTAGGTGTTGCTGGCAAGTTTTTCGAGTTACTTGAGAGCCTGACATATTTTTTGAAATGCGAATTTCCACCCGACTCATGTGTGTGTGTCTCAAACATTTTGACTAATACTCCACACTCAGATTTCATATTTACTTTGTTGTTGTTTATTGCCCCGTTTTGACTTTTGGCGTGGCTGCTGGGATGGCCTAGGTCTCAATTAAGAGGCAACAGCGTGCACGCCTCGCCTGCTTGTGTTTGCGCTCTCACGCTCGCATCCACACTGCCAAAATACCGTTAGCCGTCCACTCTTGCATCGCCAGCATTGCCAGCTACCAAAAGTTGCTCTCACAAGCCCAAGGCGCGCTCTCTTAGCCCCAGCGGTCTCTCTTCGCTGTGCTTCTCTTCGTCTGCCTGTTTTTATCGTTTGTTTTTTGTTTCTTTCCGTTGCTTTGACAGTTTCCTGTTTACACACGCATTTATTGTGTTTGTTTTGTTTTTATTATTATTAAAGTTATATATGAACTTAATTTGTAATCAGACCTGTGCCTGCATTCACTTTCATTTCAAAATATATTTTTAGTTTTCTTTTTAAAAAGTGTGTGTTTATGATTGGATCGTGTTTGTTATTTGTGTTGCAAAAAAAGCAATATGAAACTTGACGATTTTGAAGTTAAAGTGAACACGAGCACAATGTGCTGAATGATTTTTTTTGTTTTGTATAATTTTTTTTTAAATAATGTTCTTGTTTTTTAATTTTACTCAGTAATATTAATTTTTTTTATTATATTTATTTTTTTTTGTTTAATCGCTAAACTGCTCTGCTGCCCCCGCTGCTCTTCTCAGACTCGACGGTCTGCTCCACTGTTTTGCTCTGTTCTGCTGCTGCTGCTCCTGCTACTTTGTCGTCCTGCTGCATGCCCCCTATCCTGTCCAATTGTATGGTCCAGTACATGTCGGTTCCAATCCATGTCATCCATCCATCACACTTGGCTTCTGCTGCTGCCGCTTGCGACGCTTAGTTCGTTATTTTATAAATTAACAAATTTAGCTAAGTAGTTGTAGTTGTTGTGTTTTGTTGTTCTTGTTGTTGCTGGGTTGGTAGGTTGGTTTGGATTGTTTTATCCGGCCCCGCACTGCGCTCATCTGCTACCGCTGCTCGCTGCTTGATATCAACTCGTCCGGCGCTTATCCGGTCTCCCCCGCCCCGCCCGATTACTTTCCCCCATCCCCCCCTTCATCAACGTCTCGTCCACTTGTTAACAATTTACGCTCAGAATTGTTCAACACAAAAATGCATCGAAATTGTTAATCAATTATTGGTAGTTTTGTTTTTGTTGCTAATTTGCTGTTGCCTTTGCTTCTATTACTGTTATTCTTCAACGGCTTTTTGCTTTGCTTTTGTTTATTCTTGTGGTTTTGTTGTTGGTTGTTTTTATATTTTTGTTTTTTTTTTTGTTTTTTTTTTTTGTTGTTATAATGCGATGTAATAATCTGTGTAAATGTTGTAAGCTGGATTTGCTGCCGATAGAGCCAAACAAACAGCTTAAAGGAAATAATCTGGTGTTCTTCGTGTTACGTGTGGCTCACCGCGTCGCGGTGCTGGGTCAAATTGTAGGCTGTAATACAGATATAGTTAGATTATAGTCGATTATTGAATCAACATTGAAATACAATTTGTACGTACAATGAAAATTTAAGTGAATCATCCAGTTCCATGAGAGCCGCTTGATTGCCGCATCTGTAGCAATAGTTTGGCGCTGAGAATATTGTGACAACGTTGCGATCGTGACACCAATTGTAGCCCTCCATGACCAGCTGATGTGCGCGCGAGACCAAAGTCAGGCCGTTTGTGTTGTTAAACGTTTCTGATATATCCTATAAAAGGTGCAAACCAAAAAACATTCAATGAATAAATATATAAATACGATTAGTTTTACGATTAGCTCACCTGTCCAAAGGTGTAGCCGGCTCCACGGGGCGAAATACCCCAGCCACCCCTGTCATCTGGATCGGACCAAAGCAGATCGCACATGGGTCCCTCGTGAGGCACCTCCTGCAAACGATCGAGTGCGCGTATATGATCCAAGCTATCAATTGACGGACTTAGACCACCGTGCAGGCAAAAGATTTGGCCATCCACCAGAGCCGTCAGTGGCAAGTAGTCGAACAAATCGGTAAAATACTTCCAGACATTCGCGTTGCCATATTTGCGCAGGCATTCATCGTAGAAGCCGTACACCTGTGTGATCTGGCGCGATTCGTGATTGCCACGCAATATGGTGATGCGCTCCCGATAGCGCACCTTAAGCGAGACGAGCAGTGTGACCGTCTCCACCGAGTAATAGCCACGATCCACATAGTCGCCCATGAACAAATAGTTTGTATCGGGCGATTTGCCGCCTATCCGGAACAGTTCCATCAAATCGTGAAACTGTCCGTGCACATCGCCGCACACTGTGACGGGGCATTTCACCTCCTGCACATTGGATTCCTTTGAGAGGATTTCCTTAGCCTAAATAGAATTGCAAAAATTAAAATAGTTGCATACACGATAAGCAAAACAATTTAGATGGCTAAAAATGAACTGATAAGATAAAATGATAAGCGAATATATATTATCGACTGGCATATGAAGACCACATATGTAAATATGCATAGAAGTGTTTATAATGGAAATTTTGTTTATATCATAAATTTGTTTGCGGCTGATGAATGAGACACGACGTGCGTAAGATATGTTTCCGGGTGTCCGGCGGAGACAAGAGATTTAAATGAGCCAATTTTACATTTATTTCTTTTTCTTTTTGCCGTGTCGCCTTGTCGTTGGCGTCCGCTTCCGCTAGAGCGGACAACTATGGTCAATGCGAATCTTTTTGGCATTATAGCGATGCACCCTCTCCTCACTCCACCCATGGGCACAACAAAATATTTGGGTGACGCAAACATAACCCTACTTCTAAGAACAAGGGGCGAATAACGGTGAAATCAGAAAATTGAAAATAATTGATATCGATGCGCTTTGGTGTGAATATCTTAAATGCGTGAGCTATTCATTAATTTGTTTAATTGAATTCAATATTGTTGAAAAAAAAAACAACACACACACAAACGCATATCAGAACAAGTGCGTCTGTGTGTTTGCATGCATAGATACATATTCTAAGAGCACACACACAGCAACACACAAATCATTAAGTAATATTTACTTGGCGTAGTTAAGCTGCCGTATTGTGACGCAGGTACGGTCAGCGGGACGGAGCAAGGTTGTTGCGATTTTCTCTGCTCCTTTGCTTAACGCACGTTTGCCATTATCATTAACTAAACAAACGTATATAAAGAAATTTACAAAAAACGAAATAAATTCTCGCCTAGGCCAGGCATATAGATTCGTCGCATTCGCACAAGCACGCGCAACGCTTATTGGCATCCTGCTTGCACGCACGGCGTCTATAGCGGCGCTTGGTCGTTCAAATTTATCAATATGGCGACGCATCATGATTCATGAGCGAGTACCGCGGCCGAATGAGAGGGAGCGAGAGAAAAACACATTTGCAAAATTTCCGACGCAAGAGTAAGTGCCGAGAGGCACAAGCGATGATGATGAAAATTATTTTTAAAACATTTTTGTAGGGGAATAAGGGCGAGCTTTCGCCTCCTTACCTTGTCGCAGAGGGTGCGAACTTGTGTCTCTGTCAATTGATTGCATTCGTTTAACTGCTCAATCCATTGATCTAGATCTTTTGTTGTTGCTTTATCCTCCATAGCAGTTGTAGGAGGAAAAGTCTCGTCAATCTTTGTCGACTCAATTTTGACGGCTTTTATTAGACAACGGGGGGTACAAAATAATATATATGCAGTGAGTTGCTAGCTATATGTTGCACTTGTTTCTTGAAATTTTGCTCAAAATGCTGAACAAAATTTCGTTGCCTTTAACTTTTTCTCGTATTTTTTGTTCACAAAAGCGACGACGACACGAAGTAAAATACGAAGGAAAGACTGAAATCTATAGATGAGTGGCAAATCGTTGCCAGCTATATCGATACCAAGCGCGTGCTGCTGATAATATTGTCGATGTATCGCTGAATGTGTTCCGATGTTATTGTTCAGCAAAACGCTAAGCAGGTATCGTTTGACCACCACAATGCTTGACGCCCATTGCATTGTTGTTAGAAAGGTATGTTTGGGCGCGAACATCATAGGGTTTCCATTTGACTTAAGTTTCTTATAAGATATCACAAGTTTACGAAACTAATAGGGTAATGCGCAAATTCAGTCCAAGCACATGATAGGAAAAGACTGATCATTTTGTTTTTAAGTCGGCTTAATTAACAGTGTTTCTGCCTGTTAACGCAATCTGAGGTACGCGGGTATCGATACATCGGCTGTTGTCCAATTAGACTTGTTGGTTCCGAATAACATATTGTCTTGCCACCACTGTCTATTGACGATTTATCGCCCGACTTCCACTTCGAAGCGACAGCAGAAATTTTAATCAAGTCATCCTAACAACGAGCAAGAGTAAAATAAACTTTACAGATTGAAAATGGAAACTCTTCTGGGTATCAAGGGACCTGATTTTGTCATGCTAGCCGCGGACACAACTCACGCCAATTCCGTGATTGTGATGAAAGAAGGTAAAATCAGCATTAGAGCATATTATGAACCGGCTTTGAACTAACATTTCGCATTGTTTTGCAGATGAGAACAAAATCCACAAGGTGGCGGATAACTTGCTAATTTCCACAGTTGGCGAGTCTGGCGACACCGAGCAGTTCACCGAGTTCATTGCCAAGAACATTGCGCTCTACAAAATGCGCAACGGCTACGATCTAACACCCCGTTCGGCAGCGCACTTCACACGCAAAAACCTGGCCGAAAGTCTGCGTAGCCGCACACGGTACCAGGTTTTCATGTTTGTTGCCGGGTGAGTTCCAGGCGAATTAGTTGCATAGATTAATAGTTCCAAATAGTTCGTGTCGTTTTGTTCAGCATTAGTTCAACGCGTGAATTTTGTGACTTATTCAGTGAAAAATGACCTACATTAAGTAATTGGTCAGTTGTTCGATGGCTTATCCCAAACAACTGTATAACTGGGGGAATAAATTATTCATAAACTAAACGAGTGAATAAAATTACTGCATTCGTTTATGACTCGGCTAAACTAGAAATCCCCACTATTGTTTACAAATATCTTGTCTATTGGCAGTTATGATCCCGTTGATGGCCCCGAACTGACATTCATCGACTACCTGGCGTCGTCACAATCGTTAAACTATGCTGGCCATGGCTACGGCAGCATGTTCTGCGCCAGTATTTTCGACCGCTATTGGCATCCCAACATCACGCAGGAGGAGGCCTACGACGTGTTGAAGAAGTGCGTGCTGGAAATTCAAAAGCGCCTGATTGTCAACTTGAAAAACTTTAACGTTGCGGTCGTGGATAAGAATGGTGTTCGTAATTTGGAACAGATCAGTTCGAAGAGCTTGCTTGATTACAATGCTGCCGCTTAATTAAGTAGTCATACACCTTATTTTTTAGCATTTCAAATGCATAATGAAACAAAATAAAAGATTTGGAGTTTTGGTATGACGGCAGCTAGTTTATTGCATTACAATTTTCGAATGTCATGAATTGCAATTGCACGATAAATGTGCTATCGATAAGTTCTGGTTGAATTTTTCGCCAACACTATTCATTTGGCATTCACCCAACGCGCAGACATAATTGAGTCGCCATATCAGCTGTACTTCAGTTCCATTTCGTTTACCATTTCACAGCGCGTTTTTAACGAAAGCAAAGTAATAGAAAATGCAAGCACCACCACCAGAGCACTGTCCTGGCGTGGAGAGTGAACAGGCTGGCCGGGGCAGCGCCTGTGCCGGCTGCCCCAATCAGAGCATCTGCAGTGATCCCAACAAGAAGCTCGAGGATCCCGGCAAGGCGCTGGTCGCGGCCGCCATGAAGGATGTAAAGCACAAGCTGCTGATACTCTCGGGCAAGGGTGGTGTGGGCAAGAGCACGGTGACCACGCTGCTGACCCGCTACTTGTCGCGCAGCTGCCCGGATAGCAATTTTGGCGTCCTGGACATTGACATCTGTGGGCCATCGCAGCCGCGTCTGCTGGGCGCACTTGGCGAGAATGTGCATCAGTCCGGCTCTGGCTGGTCGCCCGTGGGCATTGACGACAATGTGTGCCTAATGTCGATAGGATTTCTACTCGGCTCCGTGGATGACGCCGTCATCTGGCGTGGTCCCAAAAAGAACGGCATGATACGGCAGTTTCTCAGCGAGGTGGACTGGGGCAACTTGGATTTGTTGCTGCTGGACACGCCGCCGGGCACATCCGACGAGCATTTGTCGGTTGTCACATATTTGCGCGACGACAACGCGCCCGAATCGCTGAAAGCCATCATTGTGACGACGCCGCAGGAGGTGGCGCTGCTGGACGTGCGCAAGGAGATCAACTTTTGCAACAAACAGCGCATACCCATCGTGGGCGTCATCGAGAACATGAGCAGTTTCCGTTGCGGACACTGCGGCAACAGCTCGGACATCTTTCCCGCCAAGACTGGAGGAGCCGCAGCCATGTGCGCCGAAATGAATGTGCCGCTGCTCGGCTCGCTGCCGCTCGATCCGCTCGTGACGCGCGCCTGTGACGCCGGCGAGGATATAACCGCGATGGGCGGCGCAACCACCGAAGCGCTGGCCAGCATTTGCACCAAGATCATGGGCAGCTTATAGTCGTATGCTTTTATTGTTATTTGTACTGTTTATTATACTATATACATAATATATAAAGTGATATAATTACGATGCATGAACTTTAGTTAGGATGGCTTCTAGGCATTTACGGGCGCTGCTGCAGCCTGTGAACTTGGCATGACACTCAGCTCCTCCTGCACCGCTTGCGCTATGGCAGTGCTCTCCAGCGGTGGCGCAAAGGTCGTATCCCTGCCGCAGACGCGGGAGACATCCGTCTGTTGCTGTGGCTGCTCCTGCTGCTGTTGCTGAGTCGACTCCAGCTCGCCGTTTGCCGCCGGCTGCAATGTGGTGTCGTTCAGCGGCGTGGCTGTGATGCGATGCAGTGATGCTGGTGGCAGCGGCGGCGGCGGGTGATTCACCAGAGTCACCGAATCGGTGCAATCGTCCACCTTGTAGATGCCCACCAGATAGTTGGACAGCTCGAACATGTTCACGCGCAGCGACACAATGATGAACTGCGCATTCTTGGTACGCTCCTAAGGAAACGAAAATGTTAAAATATTTTTCGGATTACAAAATTCAAACTCACCTTTATGTAATGGCCCACAATGGAGACGTTCTTAAAGTCCAGAGCTGCGTCGATTTCGTCCATAAAATACAAAGGCGATGGCTTATAATAGTGCAAGGCAAAGACCAGGGCGAGCGAGGAGAGCGTCTTCTCGCCGCCGGATAAATTCGAGATGTATTTCCAGCTCTTTTTGGGCGGACGCACTGTGAACTGTACGCCCTCGGTGAAGGGATCCATGGAATCGACCAGCTCGAGATCCGCATCGCCGCCCAACGTAATCATGCGATACATTTCCTTGAGCTTGCGCGTGATGATGTTGAATCCCTCCATGAATTCGGTGTAGCGACGCTTGCGGACCTCCTCGTACTTGTCGCGCATCTCGTTACGCTTGGAGGTGATGTCCTCCAGGACGCGCACACGATCCAAGTAGACGAGACGCTTGTCGGTGAACTCCTTGATAAAGCCCAAATTGGGTTTCTTCTTCAGCTGCTCCTCGAGCAGCGTTTGCTTGTACTGCATATCCTCCAGACTCTCCGCCTCCAGTTCCTCCTCGTTGAGGGTTTTCAGCGGGGCCGGCAACTCCGTTTCGCCGGGTATCTCATTGAGCTTGAGCGGCTTCAGCTGCTGCTGCCAGCGCGGTATATCCGACTTGACCTCATTCATTTTGGCCGCCGCCGCCTGAAGTTTTGTCTCAATCTCAATGCGTTCCATGTTGCGTTGATTCTCCTGCTTGTTAAGTTGTTCGATTTCCTTTTTGATGTCCGACGATTGAGATTTGGCATTGCCAATGGCCTCCTCAGCCTCGGCCGCCTCCTTTTCCAGCTCTTCCTTGCGCTCCTGACACTGCTGGCGCTCCTCGTTCTGGGCGCGCAGCTTATCCTCCGCACTCTTGATATTCTCGCGCAGATTGCTGTTGTTCTTCTCGAGGCGCTCGATGTTGCGCTCAGCGGTGGTCAGTGCCACGTTGAGGGCACGCACATTGGCGCCCAGTTTCTCAATCTGTTTAGTGACGTTCTTCAGCTTGCCCTCCACGGGCTTCACTGTGTTTAGGCGCAGCTGATCATATTCGGCCTGCACCTCATTGATTTTACTGGTCATTTCCTGCTCCTTGGCCTCGCGCTCCTTCAGCTGTTCGGCGGCGCGCTTGATGTGCGCCTCGTGCTCCTGAACCGCGTCCGCATCGGTGGTGTGGCTGAGCATCTTTTTGCGCTGCGCCTCGCATTGCTTGAAGCTGCTGGCCATTTGCTGCTCCTGCGATTTGATGCTGACCGTGAGACGCTTCTGTTCGGATTCGGAGCGCTGCAGCTGCGATTGCAGCGTTTGTATCTCGTACTCGAGCCGTCCCTGCTGCTCCTGGCAGTAGTTGATGCGCGTCTGCAGCTCCTCGGCCTGCTTCTGCATGTCCTCGAGCGCTTTTTGCGACATCAGCGAGCTGTCCGCCGATTCGACGGTCTTGGTGCGCACCTGTGTGCCCATTTTGCCGCGCACGGGCCGATTGCCGCCGCCGGACATGGTGCCCGCCTGCTCGATAATCTCGCCGCGCAGCGTCACGACACGAAAACGCTCCCGGCCATAGGCAATGCGTGAGCCCTGCTCCAGATCGGTGGCCACCAGGGTGTTGTGCAGCGCCATATAAAAGGCGGTCCGCACGCGCTCATCCTCCACCTGCACCAGGTCATAGAGACGCGGCACATCCTCAGGCCTGTAAAACTCGTAACGTTAAAATCCAAGTGGCAAACAGTTTGTAAAAAAAACTTACGTCTGGATGCGATAGGATTTGCTGCGCCAATGCTCCATGCGATTCAGAGGTATAAAGTTGGCGCGACCCACATTGTACTCCTTGAGCGCTTTAATGGCCGCCGTGGCGGTATCGTACGTGTCCGTCACGATGTTATCGAGCCGGCCACAGGCCGTCGATATGGCTATGTCGTACTTGGCATCGATGCCGCCCAAATCGCCCAGGCGACCCAATATGCCCGGTATTTTGCCCTCCGCCTTCATGCGCATCAGGAAATCCAGGACCTTATCATTGGAGCGCTGCGCCTGCATGTTGGAGGAGCGCTCATTGATCTGTCCAGCAAACAAAACAAATTCATCGATATATTAAATATATATATGTATGTTACATGTATCCCCAAATTTACCTCCTCACGCATCTTGCGGCACTGCGTGGTCAGGTTGCGCTCCTCTTTGCTCAGCTTATCCACCTCAGCGGATTTGGTGCGCATCTCCTGTTCCAGTTGCGGCATATTAGTCTTCAGCTCCTCCAGCTTGCCGGTCATCTCCGCTAGGCTACTCTGCGCCTCCTCGTAGGAGCACTTGAGCGTTTCATATTTGCGCGTCTCGGTGGTCTCCACCTGCTTCAGGATCTTCAGCTTGGACTCGTGCACCTGGAGCTCCTCGCGAGCGGTGTTCACGGCCTCCTTAAGGCCAATCAGCTCGTCGCTGCACTTGAGTCGCTTTTCGGTCAGCGGCTCCGATTGTTCTTTGAGCAGCGTCAGCTGTTTCTCCAGCTCCTCGTTGAGCGTGACTTTTTCCTTCTCCAGGCGCTCCAGCTTGTGCTGGCATTCGGTGATTTCCTTTTCATTTTTCTCGGGCAACTTGTGCAGATCTTCGAGTTCCTTCTCGTTTTTCTCGATGGTCGCCTTGTCCTTTTTGCGCTGCTTGTTCGTGTTCTCCATGGCGCTCTGGACTTCGGTGTAGCTGCGCTCGGCGGCCACCAGCTTCTTCTTGATGTCCTCGCGCTGCTTGACGAGCGCCTCGTAGGCTCTGCAAGGCGAATGTTAAATATAATTGGATAAGTGGCAAGCCAGCAACTTACTCGATTTCCTTGCGTATGATGAGCTCCTTTTCGCCGCGCTCCTTTTTCAGAGCGTCGGTGCCCTCGTCGTGGGTTTTCAGCTCAGCGGTGCAGGACTCGTGCTCCTTGGTGTACTCCTCCAGTTTCTGTCTCTTAATGCTGATGTACTTCTGTGTCACCCAGTTCTTGGTGCGCATCAAGTCGTTCTCCTTGCGCAAATACTCAAGGGCTTCATTGAACGGCTGCTCCAGATCCTTCATCTCGCGCTCGGCCAGCTTACAGCGATTGTGCTTTTCCGTGCGGTCATCGGTCAGCTGATCCACGCGCTGATTGATCTGCTGCAGCGGCCGTATATACCGCTGAGTCCCAATAATGTCCTCCAGATACTCCAGCATGCCCGTCTCGCTCTCCGTCTGGCCCTTGGGCTTCATCATGGCTATCGACTCGACCTCGCCCTGCAATATGAGGAAGCGATTGTGCTCGAGGTCCACATGATGGCTCTTCAGCAGCTTGGCCACATCCTTCAGCTGGGCACGTTGATTGTCAATCTGGTAATAGGACGAGTTATCCGACATTGCCGTGCGGCGCACTACGAACTGTGAACCGGGCACAACCTGGCACCGTCCATCGCCCGAGTCCACCACCTGCTCAAAGTGAACGGCCACCGAGCAACTGTTGAGATTCGGATGAATCCGGGAATTGTGTATCAACGTGGAGAGCTTCTTGCAGCGAATGCGATTGGCGCGACAGCCAAAGACGAACATCATCGAGTCAATCACGTTGCTCTTGCCGCTGCCATTGGGCCCAATGATGGCCGTGAAGGACTGATGGAACGGACCCAGCTGCACGTCGCCGGCGTAGCTCTTGAAATTGGTGTTCACGATCCGCTTGATGATCAGACGCGGTCCGACGCTCTCCATGGAGCAGTGCGGCGGCACCGGCGGCGGTATATAGATATCGCCAATGCGTGTGCCCCCCTCCTCATCATCGAAGATTAGCGCCTCGTCCAGTGCCTCCACGGCGGCGGCGTCGGCGGCTTCTTGTTGAGCCTTTGTTAATTGCGATTGGTTTAAGCGGGCGACGGCGCTGGTGCGGCAGCCACCGCGCTGCTGTGGCGCACCCAGGCTGGGTCGCATCTTTTGAGCGAAATTCTTAAATAATAACGCGAGAATATATTTAAAATCCTTAAAACAGTTCGCTTCTCCTGGCGCTAAAATAAAATATGACGCTACAGCAGAGTTGCATGCGCTGAGTTCAACCTCTAGCGGCTTTGGTGGTAACTAAAAGACACAGAGTTTTAAGCGAGTTGGCAGCGCTAATAATTAACCAACCGTTTTTTCCTCGCGTTTTAAATGCTCAATTCAAATGAAATACAAATTATATATTTGTTTTAGGTAATTACGCTCAATAATAGTTGCAAATTTTCGTTTATGAAAAAAGAAAAGAAAATCTCGGGCAACTCGGCTACTAATTTGACACTGGCAAGCGGAAATGAACAGGACGAGTTGCAGTCCAAGTTGATAAATATCCCGACTCTACGATTAACGATAGCAATTATTTTAAATAATGATGTTGACATTTTGATTGAAAACAAAGTTCTGAGCGTAAATTTCGCTTGGTAAATACAAACATGAAAGCACATGCAAATTACTTGTTTATTTAGTTGTAAAGCAGCAAGCATAATTGTAAGAGAAGTAGAAAACGAGACTATTCAAACAAACAAAAATTTGCACGGCGCCTGCTGCACTCTGCACAACTAAAGAGAGCTTTCTCCCGTGCCGGCCACCGAAAAGCAACAACAACAATGAGAGTTGGGCCTATATATGGTTTGGTCTGCAGCGCCAACGGCTTCAGTTTGTTTCGGTCTTCAAAGGCAGCGGTCGAGTCGGTAAACGTGCTTGTCGCATTTTCGTGATTAAAAAAAATAAAAATTGAACGCAAGCAAACAACTGCGGAAAATGTTTCGCCCGAGGGAAAATTCAAATGCGCAAACTGGTTTCACAGTCAAGGTCGACGTTTCCGTTGCGTCGGACAAACGAAACCGTTATAAGCGCAGCACGTTATCAGCTATGCAAAAATCGCTGGCGCTCTTCGTTATGGTGGTCATTGCAATATTTGTGATTATGTCGTCGGATGCTACAAGCATTGGTAATTTCTCTCTCGCCCTCTCAGGCACGCACTCTCTCTTTCACTCTAGCCTTTTTGTTTGGACTACCTGACTTTGGATTGGGTGCGTCTTTTGGTAGTTGCTGTTGCTTTTGTTGCTGAGTTTTTTGTCTTTGCGCATGCGCATTGGGTGTGAAAGTTGTTGATCTGTTTGTTATATAATCAACAGTGGGGGGCAGTCTGTCCATTGAACCCCCAATGACAGTTGCTGAAACATTTTCCTGACCCCCCTCCCAGCACAAGTCTGCAGATCAAGCTTTGGCAACTTTAACCGAAAAAAATGCTTTAAATGTTACTTTCTAAATGCTGCAGCTGCCAGTTCAAACATAGATACACACACACACACACACACACACACACACACTAACGTTACCAATCTTTGAGATCGCATCTTGCATTTTCCACACACGCGTCGCTTGCCCAATCGCTTGAGTTACGATCTGCTCTAGCTATGCCGCCAAATCAAGTGTGTGTACCTGTGTGTGTGTGTATCTGTGTGTTGCAAACGCAATTAACTTGCTGCCACCAATTTGAGATTTAGCACAGGGGCGTAGCAAAAAAATAACCACTTAAAAACCCCTTCTCAAGAACTAAAGCTTTTATCGAACTTACGAGCTATTTTCCAAAACACGCTTTTCATCATTAGTTTTTTCTAGAATATTTTGTTGTTTAACAGTCACCCAAGATATTTTGGTTTCTTGCCATAAAATACGTCATAATTTGAAGATAATAAGCAACTAATTATTATTTTGTAGCTCATTAAGAGCTTTAAACCATATTTAGAATTTAAGAAATATAAATTACTTCAAATAACGTGTAATGACGAAATTCGAATATTTTTGAAATCCCACACCAATTGTCCAAGTATTAAGCTGAACTCAACCACAAACTGAAGCAAAAAGAGAAAATCTGTTAAAAATTTTTTTGCTGAATTTAAAACAAAAAAATAGTCTAGATGTCTTGAACAGTTTCAAAAAAATGTTTCAATCCAATTAAATTCAGTTGCTTAAATGCCTGAGCACTTAAAAACATTAAAGCAAAAAAAAATTAAAATTTGCATACAAATAACATTTTATCGTACGACTGTCACGTGCGTATTCCAGATATTGCATATTATATAAGCGTTAGACTTGGCTCTTCCTGTGCCGTAATTTAGTTATCCATTGTAAACCTCGCCGCCAGCTGGCTTGGGCTGCGTGATCTAGGCGCTGGCCAAGATTATTACGGCAATAGACCAAGCCCAATATGTGGACGTGAGCTGCTCGTAATTTTATTTCTCTTTTTGGGTCAACGTATTAATTAGTTTTGGCAGTAATTATATACACATATATGAAGCTATCTCACACACGACCTGCTTTGCAGACAATGCCAACGAACCGGAGCGGGTGGCGGGCGGCGACAGCAATCACAGTCGTCATAGGCGCTCCAGCTCAACGGCCGCTTGCATGCACGATGCACGCTTCTATCGCAATCCGAATCGGCCGGTGCACAAGATTTGGACGAACAGCGAGTGTGCCAAGTATTTTTTATGCTTGGACGGCGAGGTGTTTGAGTTCAAGTGCTCCGAGGGTCTGCTGTTCGATGTGGTGCGTCAGATATGCGACTTTAAGGCGAATGTGGATAATTGCGATATCACCGCTGAGACGCCGGCGCCGAAGCCGCTGCTCGAGATGGCCGATTGTGCGGACGAAACGCAGCTGGGCTGTGCCGATGGCACCTGCCTGCCGCAGGAGTACTTCTGCGACGGCTCCGTCGACTGTCCGGATGGCTCCGATGAGGGCTGGTGCGATGTGGAGCACGATCCGAATGCGGCCGGCGCTTGCGATCAGCGCAAATGCCAGTTGCCGCACTGCTTCTGCTCCAAGGATGGCACACAAATTCCCGGTAATCTGCTGGCGCAGAGTGTGCCGCAGATGATTCTGTTGACCTTCGATGATGCCATCAATCACGACAACTGGGAGCTCTTCTCCAAGGTGCTCTTCACCAACAATCGACGCAATCCCAACGGCTGTCCCATTCGCAGCACGTTCTATGTCTCCCATCCGTATACAAATTATCAGTACGTGCAGAAACTCTGGAACGATGGACACGAAATTGCCGTACACTCGGTGACGTATGTTGCTAGGGTATCCACTTTAAGGTTACAAATTCCCTATAGATATTTTCTTGTTGCAGTCATCGCGGCCCGGAGCTTTGGTGGTCCAAGAACGCCACCATTGAGGATTGGTTCGATGAGATGGTCGGCCAGGCGAACATCATCAACAAATTTGCGGGCGTCCGCATGGAGGAGCTGCGGGGCATGCGTGTGCCCTTCTTGCGAGTGGGCTGGAATCGTCAGTTTCTCATGATGAAGGAGTTCGGATTTGTCTACGATGCTTCTATGGTGGCGCCGCACTCGAATCCGCCGCTTTGGCCGTACACGTTGGACTTTAAGATGCCGCACAGCTGCCTGGGCGCCAATCAGAATTGCCCGACGCGCAGCTATCCCGGCATCTGGGAACTGGTCATGAACCAGCTGGAGGCGGGCGCTGGCGAATACACCTGCGGCATGGTCGACAGTTGTCCGCCGCATCTGACCGGTGACGATGTTTACCGCATGCTCACTTACAATTTCAAGCGTCATTATCTGAGCAATCGTGCGCCATATGGACTCTATTTTCATTCCACATGGTTCAAGAAGATTGACTACCTGAACGCCTTTCTGGTGAGTTGCCCGAACAGTTTTAATTTGTTTTGAGGGAGCTTCTAAGGGAGTTGCTTGCAGAAATTTCTGGATGACATGCAAAAGTTGCCGGATGTGTACTTTGTGACCAACCAGCAGGCGATCCAATGGATGCGCCAACCGACGGCCAGCAATCAGCTGCATCAGTTTGAGCCCTGGCGCTGCCAGCCCAAGCAGCTGGAGCCGCACGAGCAGGTCTGTCAAATGCCCAACGTGTGCAAGGTGCGCAGTCGTGTCCTGCAGGAGGATCGCTATTTCTACACGTGCATGGAGTGCCCGGCACAGTATCCCTGGATACGCAACGAATTTGGTCTAGAATAGTCTATTGTTTAGTTTTAAATTGTATTTATATTATGATACAAATATATGTTTTTTATTAATTTAAACGTATCCAAACCGAGCTTATAAACCTTTGTAAGCGAACATGAGTTTCCTTAGCCTACCCAACATCCTTTTACTGCGTTATGAAAGGATTTGCAATGCTTTCGACGCCGTCCTGCGGACAAATGAGCACCAGGGCCGTGCCGCGGCACACAACCAGGCCGAGACTGCGTGTGGAATCTTCGGTTAGCTTGTAGGGCTCGTCTGAATCTCGCAAATATTCCACGGTGTTGTCCAGAACCAGATTGAGGAGCGCATCGTAACCTTTTAATATGCCAGAGGCTTCGCGGCCTCCCGCGAATTTTACGCGAATTTGTTTCTCCAGGTATTTGGACAGATCCAAAATGGACTCCTTGCGGCGTTTCTCCTTGCCATCATTGTTGCCACCTGTCTAGGTAATAATGAGTGTTTAAGTGTATACTATAATATTTAATGTTATATTTACCTTTTTATCAGCCATTTTCTGTAAATCGTTTGCCGGTTTCACAAGCGTATGCCCATCATAATCGATAGGCGGCGATACAGCTGCCACATTGGCGGTGGAATTTTATCGAACCGTTTGGCGTTAGCTCAAACGAACTGCGCACTTAACTGAATGAACACATTATCCATATATTTATATATTTTTGATCAAACCAAGTAATGCTTTAGCCCAATAAAAAACAATAAATAAATGCAATTCATTTATAAATATAAATATAATATAATATAAATATAAACTACCGATTCATTGCTTTTTAAATTTAACCAAGATGTACATCTCTAATTAGTAATGCCACTTCACAAAGATACTCGATATTTACTATTAAGGCATCGATTAATAATAAACATAATTTTAATAAATGTCCATTAATATAAACTGAATTTATTAAAAATATTCTAGACTTAGCTACATTGCTTGCCAATTTTAACGTCATATTTTATTTAAACGATAGTGACAGTAAACTATCGATGTTATAAAATTAAAATAATTCGATAGCTTTTCACCACTAGACTACTCTCCATTTTGTTTTCTCACAATACCGATACCGACACGACGCTTGAGAATAGTTTTTTTTATACTAAAATTAAAGTCGTAAATATAAGCATTCAAACAAGCGCTTTGTCAGATTAAAAGTGTTAAAAGCAAAGTTCTTATAATGGGTCGTAAAAAGAAGAAGGCCTCTAAACCCTGGTGCTGGTATCCTTTTTAAATAAAGCAAATGAAAAAATTTGCGTGCGAGCCTCGCTAAAAAAATTGTATCTACTCACGTATTGCCACACGCACAGACACACACACACACACACAAGAACCCCACACTTGTGTATTTATATAATGACGAGTGTTGTTGTTGTTGGTGTTGCCCTTTGAGTGTGTGGGAGTCGGCAAAAAAAAAAGAAGAAAACCTTGTTCTTTCCTTAACTCAACTAACTTAGGTACTGCAATCGCGAGTTCGACGATGAGAAAATTCTGGTGCAGCATCAGAAGGCGAAACACTTCAAGTGCCACATATGCCACAAGAAGCTGTACACGGGTCCGGGCCTCTCCATACATTGCATGCAGGTGCACAAGGAGACTGTGGATAAGGTGCCAAACTCGCTGCCCAATCGTTCCAATATCGAAATCGAGATCTTTGGCATGGATGGCATTCCAGCGGAAGATTTGCGTGATCACGAGCGGCAAAAGAACGGCGGCAAATCCGATTCGGATGATGATGAGCCGGCAGCCAAGAAGAAAGTTGAATGTGAGCAGCAAAAAAGTATACAAATTATATTATGAAATACATCTGCACCCGCTTTTAATTATTTTGTGAAACTTTTCCAAGTTTTAAGGCCGCATTCTATTGTGCTCATTTATATCAAAATTTGATTGCAGATCCCATGTCTGTGCCGCCACCCATGATGATGCCGCCCAATATGATGCCGCCACACATGCTGGGCCAGTATGGCATGGGCATGATGCAGCATATGCCACCATTGCCTCCATACCCGATGCCAATGATGCCGCACATGATGCCACCGCGTCCCATGTTCCCAGCAGCAATGGCAACGACCTCAGCGGCAGCTGCCGCAGCGGCCGTGCACCATCATCATCAGCAGCAGCAACAGCAGCAACAACAACATGCCGTTGCCATGGCACAGCAGAAACCCACGTTTCCGGCTTACAGGTACGATCTGCCAAATCGTTTTGTGCACTGGCATAACATATTGTGTATTTTATGCTTGCAGCAACGCTACCATAAGTGCTCCACCTACCACCAATAATGCTGGTGTAGGCGGCGGAGCAGCGTCAAACGCTGCGCCCGCTCTTGCACCGGATCCACATAATCAGGGACGACCGCCCAATGCGGCGGGCAATGCAGCCAGCGCCGGTGGCGGTGGTAGCAGCAGCGGCGTTATAGCCGCGGTTAGCACAAAGATAATGCATCCAGCGGAGGATGCCAGCCTGGAGGAGCTAAGAGCACGACAACCCAAGTATCAGGCGCGTGTGGCTGCCGCATTGGTCGCAGCCGCTGCGGCGCCCAAAAACCACAGCCCCAGCAACAATAGCAACGGTGGTGGTGCTGGTGGTGGTGGTGGCGGAGGCAGCGCTGCCTCATCGATGCCTTCAACGCCGCCACCGCCTTCACTGTCCGGCATCTCGCCAACGGGCAGCGCTGCCGCCGCCGCAGCCGCGAACGCTATCGCTGTGAGCACGGCCATCTCCAAGGCACAGGAAGTGAGTTCTTATCATAGTTATAGAAACCATAGTCAATATAAATGAGCCGACGCAGACGCACAGACACCGACATGGACTTGTACAAAAGACAACACACACACGTGCATATATATAAATATATATATATATATATATTTACAACATTATGTATAACGATTCAGATACAGAATCTACAAAATTAACTGAGACTGTGTCGTGGTTTTGCGCGTTTGTTTCGCATTTTTACACAATTCCATTTTTATCCACGCAATTAGAACGTTGGACATAGTTTTCTTCTTCATAGTTTTTGATTATTCTTATTTTTTGTACGAATACCGAAGCGACTTTTGGTTCAATTATTTTTGCAATTTCGAAGAATGCGTGCACGACCACAGAAACGGCCGACAATGGAACACGGAAAGAAAATTAATAAAAAAAAAAAAAAACAAAACAAAAGAAATAAGCAAAACTCAGATTAACAATTTAGCATATAGTATGATATATGTCTGTACAATTTTTTAATTAAACAAACAAATTAATGGCAACAAAACTGAACGGCGGCTTTCAATTTTAACACAAACTTAAATCATTTAAGATTTAAGAACAGCAAAGAAAAAAAAAGACCATTACAATTTTGGTCAATAGCAGCTGCTCCGGCGAGCGCGCATTTCGAATTTGCAAAGATATATATTTATATATACCCGAACTGATTACAGTTCAATATAGAAAAGAATCATGAAATCAATCAACAAATTTGTTTGCTTGGTTTTAAAAAACAAAAGAACAAAAAAGAAAAAAAAACAAACACTTCCACAATTTATTTACAGACCGCCGCCCTAGTGGCCGTGGCGCAGGCGCACGCACAAGCTGCCCAGGTTGCCCAGGCTCAGGCTGCGCATGCCCAGCATTTGCAGGCGCAGGTTCAGGCGGCCCAGGTGGCGCAGGCTGTTGCTGTGCAGCAGCATCAGCAGCACCAGCAGCAGCAGGCGCAACAACAGGCGCAGCAACAACATCAACAGCAGCAGGCCCAACAGCAGCAACAACAACAACAGCAGCAGCAGCAGCAGGCACACGCGCAACATCAACATCAACAACAACAGCAACAACATCAGGCCAAACAACTGGAAGAGCTCAATCGGGCTGTGATGCTGCAACATCTGCAGGCGGTCCGACAACCGGTGGCCAATCATGGCGCAGCTGCAGCGGCGGCTGCTGCCGCTGCCGCTGGCCTGGGCATGGTAAGTGTCAAACTTGGCCAGTGCTGCACATCGCTCGCTGCCAACAACGACATCTCTTCCAATTTGACTAAAATCCTGAATGCTGTATCTCGATTTCTCAAACTGTTTTGGGTTAACGCGCAACAACAATTATCCACCCAAATCGTTCAGAATATTTTTGGGCCCACTCAGGCTGCGGCCACACTTCTCCTAGGCGCTAGCATAGATCTATTTTTTGTACGTCCAGTGTATAGCTCACGATCATCAAGCCTCATTGCAATTTCATATATTCTTAAAGCGCAGGCATTAGCTTAGAAGTCATCAAAATATATTAAGGGTTGTATACGATTGAGAACTGATTGACCAGACATATTATTAAAGTATATAAAATCAAATTATTTTATTTGAATTTTTTTTTAATATTTCTATTTTTATGCTACCTTTTATATATGCTATTTATAAATTTGTCTGTGAGTCCTAATTTACCAACAATATTTTTATTTAAATTCAAATATTTAAAATTCGGATCTAGAGGACAAATAATGATCAAAATCTCATTAAACATATAAATCGGTTAAGTTTTAACGAAGTTATAGAAGTTCGAAACCTGGGATCCATGGATCCGAGACCTTTACACGCCAAAACTTTTTCAATTGTGGTATAATTTTTGACTAAAAAATTTGATTACTCCAAAATCGGCTTAAATTTTAAATGTAAATTCATTCTAGACGAATTTTATTCGAATTTTGACATTTACAATCGATTGTAAAATTGTAAAATCGTAAGATTGAATCATAAGATTAAAATTGATATTGCGGTATTCAGATCTCCTCGTATACAACCTATTCAAACTCCCAGGGTACCTGGAATTATCTAACTTCCTATCAATAATATTAAGTATTCAACCTTCCTGAATACTGCACATCAAACATAGCCTAGCTATAGCACAGTGATCATCTATATGCATAATCCAAGTACAAAAAAAAATATAAGAATCTATATAAATTTGAAAAGAATCTAATTTTGCAGTAACAAAATTAAAGTTAACATTACAATTGCAGTCCAGTACAGTTGAGTGTTGATAAACAAAATGCCAGTTGCAGGGCCAACAAACAGTTCTATACTACAGTATGTATTTTTGTACACTTCACTTTTCATATAAAAAAAACCAAAAAAAAAAAACAGTAGCCCAAATGCGAATTACGAAAGATAAGTAAATGCCAAAATTCCATTATAATATGATATGTATACAATACTCGTAATTGTACTCGTACATTACTGTACTTACTATGCAAGTATTACTCGTAGTAGTCTAAGCAAGTTCCTCAAAAAAAAAAAAACTTTTAAATTAAACCACCCCACCTAATCACCACCCCCCTCACCACCATGCATACTTACATACATTTACCTATCTATCCATTAAACCCCAAACTGTTCCTCATCGATTCTGATATATATAAATATAGTGATAATGGTAATGCAAATGAAAAGTTCCATAGTACGTACTGCCTTGCAAGCATATTAACGTTAAACGTCACGTAACGTAACGTAACGTAATGTTGAGAGTTATTAACTATGCAAGCCATGTAAGTACATTTTGTATAATTAATTCTATTAAAATTACTTTGAATTTGTCGTAATGGTTGCTGCGTTGGTTGGTTAATTGATTGATTGATTGATTGGTTGGTTGATTGATTAATTCATATCCACACAAAAGAAAAAAAAACTACACACCACAGCATTAAATATAATATATATTTATATGTATATGACTATTGATATCTCTTTAAAACACAAACACACACATTTAAACACATACAAAGAAAAAAAAAAACAACAAATCTATCTTATCTAAATGTTTTTTTATCTGTAAATTGTTCAACGTATTGCATACTATCGTATACTATACAAACTACACGCAACTTTTCATGTCATCTTTGTACGTCCAACAAACTCCATTGAGCTCTTGCATCCAAATCAAACTCTCTCTCTCTCTCTCTCTCTCTCTGTCTCTCTGTATCTTTATATGTCGCTATACATACCATATATGTCTCATCTAAACTAACACTTTTAGTTGTACCATCCAAAATTAAAACACACTCAAAATACATACACCTCGAGCTGGTACCATCTGCGCTTTATTTTATAGTAAAACACAATGTTCCACTTGGTTCGCGGTGGCGCCAACTTAGTCTATTTCTGAATTATATACCTTATTTTTAGCGTAAAACCAAAACACGCCCTTGTTTGCTCGCCTCTTTCTAACTGTCCTGAAATAGAGCTGAAAAACTATCGATATATTTTTCAATTGAACATTACTAATATTATAAGCTAGGGGTTATTCACTGTTATGAAATTATTTTCATGGCGTATTCTCATCAATATTTTATAAATATAAAATATAATGTTCTACATAATTTTTTAATTGTAATTGCCTATCGATAGTTTTCAGCTCTGTTCTCTAAGCACTACTAACTGTTTCACCCAGCTATACATTGTTACGCCTAATGGCGACCACGCCCACCATATCATAGCTAAGTATAAAACCAAAAAATTATACTGAATTATATACAGCAAAAATAGTATTGGAACTTGAACTCGACTTACGTTGCCTGCCTGGTTAGTAAAAATATTTTTTTGGATCTGTTAAGTCAAGACCAAATATGTATGTATCCAATCCAAACAATTATTATTATCATTTGTTTTTTAAGTTGCTTATTATTGTAATTGAAAAAAAAAAATCTTGCAAAATATGATATTTGAATTTCGCGCGAAACTTTTAAGAACTCTTTGCTAAAGTGTTATAAGGTTGGGATCGTAACGTCACGATCCGCCCCCATCCCTACTCATCGTCGTCAGTTCAGTTTCCGAATTGTAAGTACGTTTCTTTTTTAACCAACAATTTAATTTTCTACAAATAATATCTACATTTATTTTTAAATATATATTTATTTATATTTAATTTTTTTAATGATAGTTTTGAATTTTTAAAGAATACAAAATCAAATTGTTTGCCACAAAAATTAAAAAAGAGAAAAGTTGCTCTCTTTATCTGTCTCTCTCTATATATATCTCTCTCATTGTAACATTGTAATGCGATGCAAAAGTTTCGACAACAACACACAACAAAACACACACACATACACACATCCAACAGAACACATCTATTTTATTCATTTAAAGAATAAGTACGCAAAAACCAACTTATTATTAATATATTCTTAATACCACAAGAAAATTCAAAAACAAAAACAAACAAAAAAATATATAATTAATAACAACTTAGCTAATTTTATGTACAATGGCTTCGATATACACACCCAACACACCCACCAGAATGCAACTAAAACGCTTAATTCTACCTCTCTTCCATGCTCTTCTGTATCTTTTCTCAACGCACACTTGCAACTGGTTACATCCCGTAGATGCCACTGCCCGGTCACATGCAACTGATGCAGCCCATGCTGCGGCCCGGCACCGTTGCCATTGGACCACATGGTGCGCTCATCGGTGGCAACATGCTGCGTCCCGGCCCGCTGCCCGGCATGCCTGCTGGTAAGTAGAGTAGATGCAAAAAGTTAAATTTGCTAGCTGAAACTCTTATAATTTCGAAGAGAACGTAGTCGATATATATCGATTTTCAAAAGGTGTGGGAGGTTTATGTAGAAAAATGACTTGACTTGAGCGTTTAATAGATGGCGAAGTATATAAATAACAATACTTATGTCGCCAGATCTTATAGTCTCAGATATATGCTCATAAAACCTAAGCGCCAAATCGATATTTATCGAATTTAAACAAAATCAGAAAGTTTAAAAAAAATTATATACTTGTTCTATGTGTGACAATCAAGAAGAAATCCAGATAATTTACGGTTCAGTTTACAATTATTGAGAAAATGGAGGAGTATCGATAACATATCGAAACCTTTTATCATAAAAATATCTTTAATGCAATCCATTTACCATGCAGGTTTGCTGCCCATGCAGGCAATTGGTCTGCCTGGCTTGCCCGCTGGCGCGATGCCGATGCCCGGGATGGGGGTAATGCTGCCGGGACATCCGAATATGTTGCAGGTGATGCAGCCGCGCTTCAGATGATGCCTGACCGCTGCGCCGGGACTACTGCAGGCGCCAACGCAAACGCATTCACAGCATGCGCGACCTTTTCAGCGGGCCACGCTGCCGGCGCTGCTGCCACAGCCGCAGGCGCAGCCGTCGCTGGTGGGGTTGCCGTTGCCGCTGCTATTTCACGAGTGAAATGCGGCTCAACAATTCGCATCAACAACAACAACAGCAGCATCAACAAGAACAACAACAACTACAACAAGTGCAAAGAAAAAGCAATCACAACTGCAAGCAAGTTTTCATACTCAAGCTACGCAATTCCAAAAGCTCTTTTCTTTTAAATGTATAACAACTTTGAGATACACACACACACACACACACAAACACAAACACGTCACACACAGTCACAGGTTGCACACACAAACACACTAACAGCAATGTGCGTAGTTTATAAAATATTTATATATATATATATATATACGAAAGTATCTTCTAGTTGATTTGTATGCACCTGATCTTTGCTTATGTTATTGACAAAAAATTCGTAACTTTCCTTCTCTTTTAACTTATTGGTTACTTGGTATGCGCACTCTCTGCCTTCTTGCATAACATTCAACATACTTCTAAAACACTATACAACACTGTGCTCTAAACATAACAATTTAACAACACTACGCCCTGTGCTAAGTGAATCGTAACGCATCGCATCGCATCGCTTTCCATCTGGAGCTCTGCTGGCACGCGGTTCTCTTTGCTGTACTGTTACTGTAGCATCTAGTTATATTTCTCTCTTGTTCTCTCCCCCCCTCTCTAAATATTACTCTCTCCCTAGTTATATCTGTAATTGTATTTGTATACTACCGGCAAATTATATAATATTTAACTAACTGATTTAATATAACAAATAATATTGTATTTATGTTTACATTTTTTTAAATACATTTTTGTTTTCTAGTTTCATTTAGAGATCCGGGGCACAAACATTTGTATGCTCTGCCCATTTTCTAACCTAAAAAAGAAACTAAACACGTACGTACGTTGTTATATTCTCTCTCACATTCTCTCTCTTTCCTTTTGCCATGTCTTTATTCTCAGTCAAGAAAAAAAAAAACGAAATGAAACTGTACGATCCCGGGTAAGAAACGGGCAATTATTTAATTACAATTTAAATGCATATATTGTAATATTGTGCGAATTCATATTATCTGTGCGTAGCTTTTAGTTAATTGTCCATGTGCAATGCTCCACAACTGTTATACATGCTGTTATACAATATGAATATATGTAGCCTATAAATGCATTTATGTGCCCCTCCAAAACTCCCACAAATCAACCACTCCCCAGAAACGTTACTCGTTATTCGTTCCGCTGACACAAAAAAGGTACTCGTAAGTTACAAATACAAAATATTCGTGTTTTCCTTTGTACATCTTATTTCCGTTCGTTCATTTTGGTCAGCATCAATGCGATCAATGCAGCCCACAATCAGGTATCTACGTAATTTTTGATTTTTTATGTAACTATCCTAAACAATTTGTCTTGGTTATGGTATCGTACTAAAAAAAATCAAAACAACAACCTCCCATTTAAAAATATATAGCTTTAAATTCATAATGTCAACGTTTCCAGTTAAGAACCGCACATTGTTAGTAAGTACATTCATATTATATCTTATCCTATCTTGATTCAACTCTATATAACAAATGCAAATTCAGTAGTTAGTTCCTTTTGTTAAATGTAGCGCTCTTCCATTGGTTCACAAGACTCCAAAACTTTAGCTTCCTAGCAACAAAGTTTCAATACAATCAGGCTGAGGCTTCATAACTCTGGCTTCAACGCCAGCCGATATAAATATATAACTAAGTGTAATTAGAATATTAGCGCCTAAGTTGTTCTACTCAATTCTTTGTTTATTTGTAGTTTGATAATTAAAGGGTAGTTTTACACACAAATAGAGAGTTCTGGCATGATTTCAGAATCGGTTTTAAATGGAACAATACTCTTTCGTAACCAGTGAGAAGCTTAGGCTAGTCAAATTTTGGCACCCTCCCCCTCCCTTCACAATGTATACTAACAAACAAACCCAACAAACACTTAACTGTATTTGTAACTCATCATATATCGTATCAAATTGCCTACCTATACCTATAACCTATATATACATTTGTGTAATTGTAACTATATAGAATAAATCTAAGCAATGACAAGTGAATAAACTGGCTGGTATGATGGTCACATTTACCGTTAGTCTTGGCCAGTTTAGCGCAAAATTGATGTTGGACTCTCGGGTCTGGCAAATTCGCCGCAACGCTCTTCGATGCCACGCCCTAGCCAACTGTGCGAGAGGCTGGTGGTGTTATGCGTTGTTAGAACGGCGTGCTTCAGACGAGTGTACCTCAATGCGGGACAGACAAATTGGATAATTAATTAATTGATTAATTGGTGGCTAAAACACACACACGCACATCCTCATAACTGCTAGTTAACTTTTTGACACTCACAACACACCTATCAAGTACATAGTTTAAATACAAGAATTGTCGTAACTCTAATTTTCAAAGCAAACTGTAAATATATTTTTATTGGCCGCGTTTTCGTAATCGGTTTTAGTAAACGTAGTTAGCTTATTTCCATTCACATGCAAACTTTTTACTTTTGATCTATTGGTGACGGTCGTACATCTAAAAAATACTCTTGCAGATAATATATAACTATATCACGAAATTGTTTGGATTAGACATTTCCGATTTTATAAAGTATATAAGTTCAATAAAAGTATCTCAAAATGTGCAAAAAATGATGAAAATGTTACCAATGTATGCACAATCTTATAAATGATCGTTTGATAAATATTAATTTAATTTTATTTTAGCTTTTTTGTTTTTAAAATTCTACAAACATCAATGAGACATAAAATGCAAATTCGAAATTTTGTATTTTTATTAGAATATGGTAAATTTTTTATATATCTGCAAGGGGTATTTAGACTTCGGCACACCGAAGATCAGCTATTATTTCTTGTTTTCCATTTGATCTATAAATGTAAACTTTACAGTACACATCTATAAATACCATAAATAATAACTAACTGTAAGCTGCACGCGTTTTTTCAAGTACAAAAACCGAACTCGTTTGCCATAGGTGTGTTTATATATAATTATATATATATATACATATATTATTATTATTATTCGTCGAGCCACCAATGTCTGTCCTAGCGCTGGGCGACACGCGAGTAGCTGGACAATGCACAGCACCCAACACACACACACACACACCCCTCTAAAACATACTAATACACACAAATCCATATAGCTGTCTGCGTGTCCAGGTGAAAGCGTGTCACATTAATTTTGCTGAGCGAAAAGTTCCCTGCGTCCATATCTTTCTCAAAAAAGAAAGAAAAAACAAACAAACCCAGTTTGAATGTGTATTGAGTCCAATTTGGAGCTCAACTTGCATGTCCATTAGCCATATACATACACACATATATATATATCCCACGATTCACACGTGACGCAGGTGATGTGCTGCCCCCACCCCGTTTTAGCCCACATCGTGCCGCCCCGCCCTCATTCACTTTAAGAAGCACATCACAGTTGCCAAAACAACTGTTGGACTTTTCGGTCCTTGTCTTGCAAGTCTAATACTTATATATGCATATATATCTCTATTCCACATACGCCACATACACACACATATTTCATACACACAAGCACTCATAGACACTGACACACCCACATACGCCAGGAGGCGTTCACGGTGACCACGCCCACTTCATTTGTTAAGCATCGAAGGCGCGGGCATCATCAAATAGTTGGTTTTAATTGTGTTTTTTAGTGTTAATTGTGATTAAATAATTTTTATGAATTTGCTATGTTTATGGCCCTTAATTTTGTTTATCCGATTACAACTTCGATAACGATTTCGATAAATACGCTTTAAGAGTGAAACGCGGCGACGTTCAATCAATTAACAAGTCTATTTTAACCATTGCCAAAGATAATTGTTGGGCGTCGCCCCGTCCGCCCTCTATCGAACTCAAGGTATCGCTATCCTATATATACTTATATAATACCGTATAAATTAATACAGTTAACATGCTTTGATCCTTTATTTTTGTGTTGCACTTATTAACTAAAGCCTAAAAATTCAAAATTTCAGGCAAATTTTTGTATTGTTTTTGAACATGGTTTGATCTTTTATGCTTATAACAATCAATAAACAATTAATTACACAAATACTTAGCTAATGCAATTAAAATACGTAGTGCAAATGCATAAAATCAAAAGAAAGAAAAAAATTAATTACAATGCGTATGTTCAAGTTTTTAATGTAAAGAAAACAAAAACAAAAAATTACATTTTAGCGTTTGTACAAGAAATGTTTCTACCAAACAAAAAAAAAAAATAAATAAATATACACAAAATACTTTAAGAATAACAACAACAATCAAGTTATATAAGCAATAGTTAAAATTCTTTTAAACAAAAAACAAACAAAAAAACAATAACAAATCGCATACTGATAATATTTCTAGTTTAATGTTTTCATTGTTCTCTTCTTTTTAAAATTAAATTAATTTATTGAATTTTAATAAATGAAATATACTATATAAAACAATATGTGTTTACTATTTCATTTTTATTTTAGAACAAATGAGGTTATACTCAGTGACTAGCAGTAAATTAAGAAAAACAGTTTGAGGAAAACCCCCAAAACTGATTCAGTCATGGGTTGATCCCCAAAGCAAAGACATAACAATACTAAGATAAAGGTCGTTAGGTCTGGCATTTAAAGGCCTGTGTGGGACTTGTTTCAGGGGCTAGTCTGCTGCAGGGCCGAAAACTCGGCTAACCATCAAATGGGCCGTGGGAGTACCAAAGAGTAAAGAAATTGCGAGCTGTAAATTTGTTTAAATCCAGCATTTAATTGAGCCTATATGTAATGCCAGGTGAGAGATGTCCAAAAAATGACTAATTCAAGTTCACTGGAATTTCAAAAACGCGACGCTCACACAGCCGTGCTCGGCCGAAGTCGGCTTAAATCGTGGCTTTATTGGTAAGCAAAAGTTGCTCTTGGCTTTCAGTTTCGTTGCTAGAGTCGCTGCTGTCGGTTGTGTTTTATTTTTACCTGTCGTGATTTTACAGCACTTTGAAGGTGTGCGCATAAATTACTGTATTGGCCCAAACTAGTTAAATAATAGTTGAGTTTAACATTTGAACTGAGGCAAGTAAAATGCGGTTGACCAAACAAAAGACTTAAGGCACAAACTTGCATTGTGTGACTAATGTTTGCGTAACTTGAATCGCTCTAGTGCCACGCCCACAGGCGCCTTCACTTTCAATTGTCGCTTGTTGTGCACCGTTGATTTTGTATCTTGCCAAAGACAACTAAACGCGTTAAGTAATGAGCTGGAAGAAAAGCCGCTAGTGACTAATAAAAGCGTTAAGCAAATATCGTTAGACAGCTCCGGGCAAAAAAAAAACCGGTCTAGAATCAGCCTTTTTTTTTGCGAAATTTAACTGTTTAATACAAATAAAATTAAGCAAAATCAATATATATTTATATAAAAAAATAAAAAATATCTCAAAGATATGTATCTAATGGGTATTATATGGCTGGAATTCTTGAATGCCTTAAACAAGTATCTTAAGTGAACCGAAGCCGAGCTGAAAGCAAAAAAGGCCAAAAAAGCGAATATGCCATAAAACAAATCACGCAAAAATGCTTGTAATGAATTAGAAAAAGAAACGACAAACAAAATAAAAAACAAACCTGACCAGAACGTGCACATCATAAAGAAAAAAAAATATTAAATATTAGAGTGTTGAACAGACAGATCACTCATTCAGTTGGTTAATGGCCCTGAGGCAGCGTGGGACAATAGCTGATGATTGAGAGTGCCCCAAATAATAGAATAAATGCAAACAAGTTCAGCCATATATCTTATAACTAACTGCATTACCCCAAACTTGGGTTGTGAGTGACCAAATGTGGCCGTTATACACGAAATCTGAGCTAAAGATCTTGCAAGTTTCCATTAGCTGAAGTGTTGTGCTCTTATTATAATGTTATAATACAATAAATTCTAGAGCTAGAGATTCTAGAGTTTGTGGTAGCGTAAAAATTGTTAAAAGTTTTTATTCTATTACACTTCCGAGTATGCTATAAATCTTTTGATAGATTAAGTTACTGTAATAAATTTTTTCTGGCAATTCTTTGTATTTTCCAGGTATGCATTACAGGGTATCTGTTGTCAACCTCTCGAACATATTACATTATCCAAGACTCAATTGTGTCTATTCATTTTCGAGTTTTTAATTTTGGCCTCTTCTCAATTGCTGCTGCCAACTGTGCGAGCCAAGCGCCGCAGACAACTTTCAAAATGGTTTTTTTTTTCTGATACCGGAGGCTCGGTTTTCGGTTTAAGCCGACTCTTTGTCGTGTGTCAAGAGCAGTTTATTTTGATCGCATTTTTATGGCTAGTCGAAGGTCGCCCCGCTAACGAAACTTCCCACTGTCATTTGAGCCCCTAATCAATATGGTCTTTTAATTTTATTTTTAATCTTAATTTCAAATTATCTTTTTTTCAGCTAAGAGTAAGAGTTAATTATGGCAACTGTGTGGGCTGTGACTGCAGCGCTGCTGCTGATAGTGGGCGTGGCCGCCGGCAAAGACAATCTGCGCGTGGCCTACGAATGGCGGGAAATGGACTTCAAATACGATAGTCCCGATCAACGTTGGGCGGCCATTGAGCGCGGCGCCTTTAAGCCGGCCAATGTGATACCGTTCGGCCTGGAGGTCTATCGCCAGCGCCTGTTCGTAACGCTGCCCAGATGGCGCGACGGAGTGCCAGCCTCATTGGCCTACCTTGATCTTAATGGTAAGCGTTTCCACTGACCGTGGTTGCAATCGCAATCGCAATTAGTGTGGATACTTAAAGAGGGTGCATTTGAATATAATTGCAGTTTTATTTATGCATAATACCCGACAATTAAAATCTCAGCAATTGCATTGTCATGTCTGCACTTGATAAAAAAGCTTAGAATATTTTACTCAAATCATGAATAGATGTTTTCAAAATTTGGCCTAGATGGAATTGAATCTGATTTGCAATTTTATATTTCAGGCTTATTTATTTTTAATTCCCAAATATAAAATACTTTTTTTTTAATTTTTTTTAATGTTTTATTTTCGTAAATTTGACTGAACAATTTTTATTCAAGTACTTCGGATTTAATTTCGTATTTATTTTTAAAAATATTAAAGAACCATATTTTTAAAAATAACACCTTTAAATTTTTTTTGTATAAAATTCACTTGAATTCACAGTTAAGATAAATATATTCAAAAATTAAATTTACTTAAATTTAAGAAGCAATTTTTTTTCCAAGTGCAGCCCGTGGGATTTACTAACTATATCTCCATATAGCCAACAGACCCGCATTGCGTTCGTTTCATGTCCGATCTAGGCAATTAAGTATTCAGTTTTCTTGCACTCGCACTTGTTGCACTTTTTTGCCCGAGGGCCTCCATTTCTGGATGGTTTCCCATCGCCCACATTTCGCATCGCTTGCGTAATTAATAAGCGGTAAAGATCGACAAAAACAACAACAAAACAACAACAGTGTAATAAACAATTAAAAAAAAAAAACGTTGGAGAATAGTGTATATAAACAACTAAGAAAAATACATCTAATGAAAACTACAAAGATTGTGGGTAGTATAGCTATATATAGATATATAATAAGTAGTATATATATATATGCAAATATGTGTAGTTGATTGCGTACAATACCTTTTGGTTGTTAGATATTGTTTATAATTGAACATATGAAAGGAAATATTCGTTCGCTTAGCGGATCGTAAAAACGATCAGGTTTATATATGTAATTTAAATAGTTCCAAACGATTGAAAGATATATCCACATGCTTAAGTTATGTTTTTACACTGTTCAGTTTTTTGACAAGGAGTTTTCTTCCCATAGAGTATATATAATTTTGATCAGTATCGTCGGTTTTGTCAGTTAATGAAACTAGTTGAAATTTCTGGCATATATATCGTATATATTTATATATACAACTATTTCTTTTTTCTCAAGATGTCTTAAATAATATCAGCTTTAACAAACTTGAGTGGATTTCTAACCCAGGAGTAAAATCATATTAAACTCGAACTGCAATATTCAAGAATTATATAAAATAGTGCATTGGTTTCAAATTAAGTTTTTGTTTGTGGCTGAAAAGCTTATGACAAATTAGCTCTAAAAATCATGATCTATTTTTAAATTTTGTTGTAATATTTTTAAAAACCAATTTGGTAAAACCAAAGACAATATAAATACTAAGATGAGTAACAATAAACCGCAAGGCAGCTAGATTTTTTATTTAATTATTTATATTTGTTTATATTGTTTTTGTTAAAACCAATAATTGAATACATTAAATGTAAATGTTTTAAAAAAAATAGTTTTTTGACAACTTGGTGTCAAGCACTTGATATAAAAACAAAAATCTTGAGTAATTATTCTGATTAGCTGGGCTTTGATACAAACCCATTCTATACCTATATCTATTCTGATTTATAAGATATTGCAACTGCATTGCAAACACTCGAAAGATACTTTTTATATAGATACATAGTCCTCCATATATGAGTAAGCTGACGAAACTTGTTCTATGAGTCAGCATGCATTGACCCGGCCAAATGCCAATTAGCGCCAATGCAAATGGCCAAAACCACAATCCCGTTTGTAGAGCATTCACCTTGGCTATATTACCATAAATTGAAATGTATTTAATAAATTAAATTAAATCTTGCCCCGCAGACACCTCATCGAAGATGCCCGCGCTGGCACCCTACCCCAGCTGGGTGGCGCATAGTCTGAACGATGCGGATCCGGAGCTCGTGTCCCCCTTTCGGGTGAAGGCCGATCGCTGTGGCCGCCTCTGGGTGCTGGACTCGCGCATTGCGGGCGTCCTGGAGCAGACGAAACTCTATGGAACGGCACAGCTGCTGGTCTACGATCTGCACAATGACGATCTGCTGCGGCGCCACATCCTGCCGGAGGATCAGAGCAAGCAGAGCTCCTTCTTTGCCAACCTGGCTGTGGAGGATGGCGACTGCGACAACACCTATGCCTATATCGCCGATCTGGGCAGCCCTGGCCTGGTCGTCTACTCGTGGCGCGAGCAGGCATCTTGGCGGGTGCAGCATCATTTCTTTCATCCCGATCCGCTGGCGGGCAACTTTAGCATCAATGGCATTGAGTTCCAGTGGGACGACGGTCTCTACGGCCTGGCGCTGTCCAAGCCCCAGTCGGACAGCTACTCGACCCTCTATTTTCATCCGCTCAGCTCGACCATGGAGTTCTCGGTGAACACCTCCGTGCTGCGCAACAAGACGCTGGCCACATCGGGCGCCATTTATCGTCAGTTCAAGATTTTGGGCTCACGCGGCGTCGACGCCCAGGCGGGCGCCCAGTGCCTGGACCCGGAGACCGGCGTGCTCTTCTATGCGCTGCCCAATCAGAATGCGATCGCCTGCTGGCCAACGTCAAAGAGCTACAGCGCCCAGGATCGCGTCTATGCGGACAACCATAACCTGATCTTTCCCAGCGACGTCAAGGTGGATGACCAGCAGCGTCTCTGGGTGCTGGCCAATCAGCTGCAGAGCTTCATCTACGACGAACTCTATCCCGGCAGCATCAATTTCCGCATATTCACGGCCAGCGTTCAGGAGGCCATTAAGGACACCGCCTGCGAGGCGCCCAAGTCGCTGCCGGAGCTGGTTACCAAGCTGGGCGAGGTGATCAAGACGAATATCTTGATGAAGACATCTTCGGATGCGGGCTCCAACTCTAATGGTGGCTCGGGCGCAGCCAACTTGGCTTTCAGTCTGAGCGTCCTGCTGCTTAGTTGCTCCTGGCTGCTCTAGGGCCAGATTTTGTGTATATACACCAGCATAATCCCTGAGCTGTTATAAAAATTAAATATAGTTTCCTTTTAGCGTTGAATAAAAGTAAGAGATTTATTTAGACAAAACGTTTATAATTAAGTTCAAGCCAAGCCAGCTGGCTGTCAATGTTTGTCCAATTGCGCCTTCTCCACTGTGTAAACAGCATCGACATCCACCGTCTCCACGCTGGCCTCCGATTGCCCATCCTCCGGGCTGTCGGAGCGATTTCGCTGCTCGTTCTTCAGCTGGAGGCGCCTAATGCAATCGCCGCAAAAGAACAAAGTCAACTGGAATGAGAATTGAAGTTAGTTAGCAACTAAGAGGGAATACCCCTAATAACTGTGGCGGGGCTTATTTACGTGCTCCAAGATGCCAATGATGCCCAGCACGGAGAGACCAAGCAGAAAGCCCAACGAGCCACCAACATCCGCTATAAACTGGGTTGTATCGTAGCTGGGACGCTCCTCAATCATCTGCTGAAACAGAGTGGAAAATGTGGAAAAGATTTGATTTCTGATTTGTTAATATTAAAGATTTCAAAAGTATAGCAAATAGTTATATACTGAATGCATGTTCTAGCCTGGGAACATCGGGTATTTTTTTTGTATATATTTATTTGTATTTGTTATGGTATAGGTATTTATACATAGTATCTATATTGTTATTCATGTATAGTATTTATATTGTCTTTAATATTGGGTTTTTATCACAAGTCGGACAACATTTTTGGGCCATAATTAAAGTAAACAGCAAGACTGTCGAGAAACGCCGGGTAAGTTCAGCTATTCAATGCTACACTATCTATAACTATGATCATACCGATATCAGCTTGGTCGTGTAGTAGATATAGAGCAGTGTGCGTGGCTCGGGCTGGGAAAAGGCTTTTCGACTTTGTATGTACGTGGTATAAATATGCGATTCGCAGGGCTGCAGGCAATCGCAATCGTAGTCATCGCCGCTTTCGTATACCCTGTAAAACATGATACTCAAAACAAAACTGAAAAATCAAATACTGTACGCCTTACGCCTTGTAGTTCGCAATGAGACTACGCATCGAATTGGAATCGTTGCAGGGTTCGTGATCAATGTCGTGCATCCAGGGACCCGAGCAGGCGACCTCATCCGACAGATCCCGCCAGATGCACACCTCGCCGCACTGTGTAAAACATGTGAATAAGTTAAGGGTATTTTTAGTTTTGGGGATTTTGAAACCTTTAGATCGCTGTAGCCCTCTTGCCGGGAGCAGGATTCGTGGCGTGTTTCCACATTCGAGAAGTACTGGCTCTGCAGCTTGATCTCGATCTCCTCGTTGATGCCCGCAAAGACATATTCCACGCGACCCGAACCCTTCATGTTGATCTCTATAGGCGATCATTACTGTACTTTCACTGAATATTTCCGTATTTATGTAACTCACCCGTAAAATTCTCGCGCTTGTCGTGTATAAAAACATGCCAGCCCGCACCGGAGGTATTATCCACATCGCTCACAGATTTTACAAAATCATGCTCGAGCACTATGGAGTAACCGACTGGCTTGGATACCCTTTTCATGGCGATTTGTGGACGCACCGTGTGGCATTGTCCCATGTAAAAGTGGATGCTGCTGTCGATGGCAACATCTGTGCGGAGGATACGAGAGGATACGAGTTAAGCTACGAAGGATATGTTTTGAGACGTATTTACTTTTTGGCTCCTCATTTAGGCCATAGGAGTAGAATGTTTCCTTTTGGTCAAAGGTGCCATTTTCAAAGAATTCCTGAAAGGACACATTGCCAAAGGGATAATCCATCCAACAGGTGGCATATTTTGGATGCGGACAGGGGCCACGCGAAAGGTTCTGAAAATGTCAGTAAGAATCTTATATATATAAATATGCTCAACTTTAGAAAACTTTAAAAATTGAAAAATGTAAAATAAACGATTTGTTGATATAAATCAATTTTTACTCGTTAATTTATTAGCCAATCAAAGCATTAGAATATATATTAAAAAGTTTTTAACACTTTAAAATGGTGGCAATTGTGAAAGAAAAGAAGAAAGGAATTCTCAAAGCAAATTAAATGAAGGTAGAAACAGGTTTTTTTTACCAATAAGGCTTTGTAACAAATATATATGTATATATATATATCTTACAGGTTTATAGAAAATGCTATATCAAAATGTTTTTTTGGCATGTCAACCTAAAAATATATATTATTTATATATATTTTCCATAAAACAATTTAAAAAAGAAAAAGAAATTCTTTGCTAAAATTAAAATATATATTCCAAAGTTGGAGGAGCTTAATTCCTGTTTTGGGTAGATATTTTTCACAGTCACATATCCTTTTCACACAACTCACTGTTAGGACATCCTCTTTATAGGGAGGCTCGCGACAAATCGTAATCGCGGGCATTTCAATTGTTTGATTAACATTATAGTACGAATGCGTCGATATCGGCGGATCGGATAACTTGGAGAAGCACTCATAGAGCTGCACGATGACAATAATGCTGCAGACGAAGAGGACCAGGTAGCGTATGAGCTTGGCAGGATCGCGCAGGAACCAGGCTCTCAGCTCCGCCCAGTAGACCATGATCGGAGGTTAACGCGCACGGAAAAGTGAAAACCAAGTGAATGTCAATGTCTCGTCTCGAATATCCACGGACCCCAACATATCCGCAATATCTCTGCGGAGGCCTGCACAAATTCTCACAGTTGGTCATGATAAGCTAATATTGATTTATGCTATGGTAAATAAGAATGACACTCGGAGAAAAACATTGTTATAAGTTCTGGATACGTTTGTAATTATTTTTTGACCTTAGCTGAAAACTCAGACTTGGTAAGTTCAATAGAAACACTAAAAAGTTCTGAGATTAAAAACTACATTCAATATACAAATTTCAAATTAACTTTGTTTTTTCTTTCAGTGTACACAATCTCCGATAACGTTGGAGGAGGTGCTTGGGAGATATTCGGGCCCTGTTACTACACAAATCGGCGTATCAAACATGTGTATTGGTCGACTGGATTATGGCCTTGTTTGCGATAGAGTTAACAACAGAGTTAACCACGCTTCAGGCGTTAAATTGCCAAAACATGTTCTTTATAATTGTTTATGGTGCGCGCAGATATGCGTATAACAGTTATAACAGTTTTCGTTAGGCTATAGAAAATCAGCGTTTTAGTAGGTGCTTTATGGTTTTATGTGTTTATTTGTGCAATCATTGACGTGGACAGACAATATTATAAAATCCCAATAAAAGTGTGACTAACTTAAATATGAACAAATTTTGTATGTATGTATATATAGAATTTTGATTACTATAAAAATAATTTAATAAATAGAATTCAACATTTTACATTTATTCTATTTTGAAAGAGAATTGCGCAGTCGGCTACACCTGACCGCAAAGTTCTTGCTTGTGTAACTGAAATTCTATTCAGAATACATAGTAAATAATTTCAGCTGATCTTTAAAAGTTATCTTAAGATGCTTTAAAAACAATTTTTTTATATTCTAGTTCATCTATAAAATACTTGCATTAGTAAACCCATTTTTTCTATATCAATCATACATATCTATGTCGGGCTTACGTAAAGGCGTTGATTTATGCATACATATATACAAGATATGTATGTATAAATATATAGAACGATAAGTTATGACACCTTTGCCTCAAAATGTTTTGACCTTAGCTCTTTAAGCTGATCGAATGCTTACTATAGTGTATGCCATATACTAAATGGCAGCATGTATTTGGATATACCTTGAGATTTTCCAACAATAATAATTGTGGGAAGAAGAAAAACAAATGAAAGACAAGCCAAACAATGCGTGCGTATCCAGTAGATGCCCAAAGAATTCCGCGGTTGTGACGTTAAATCAGAGCAAATTGAAGCAGAGCGAAGAAACATCAGTCGAATCGAGTGCGACCCACTGCTATACAAATGTATATATCGACTATATACCTCACACACACACACACAGACAGCGAAAAGGCACAAAACTAATAAACAAAAAGAAACTTGCGACTAAAAATAGACAAATTGAAACATTTTTTGAGATGAACAGAAAAAAGAAAAAAAAAACAAGCAACCAACACAGCACAACAGAAACAGGGACGTTGATGTGGACGTGAATGTGGACATGAGTGTAGTTGTGGCTGTCTTCGGCTGACTGGCGCAGACGCTAGACCAGAAGCGAGCGGGCAGCGCTTACTTGGCACATACAGATACAGAAACAGATACAGATACAGATGCATGCATGTATCTGTGAGATACATTTGACGAACTTGTGCTTGTACCACACGGCGTATGCTTTTCGCTTGCTCAGGACACAGCCACGTAGTTTTGCCCCGGCTGCCTGTATGTGTATCTGTGTATCTAGTAAATTTTAGATATTCGTATAGATATTTTGAAATAGCCACAGGCACAAAAGCGAGCTGCGACGAGAATTTCATCTGTGTGAAGTTCTTCGCTTCTTCGCAACTAAATAGCTTTTGTTTTAAATTTAGACCAAAGCAGCGGCTATATTAAACGCATATGAATGTTTTTTAGAATTAGTAGGTATGCTCAACCAAATCACACACACACACACAGTTTGCCTCTATATGTAGTATATAGCCATGGTATATGACCATTCTATGTAGCTGGCCGAAACAGTTGTTGTTTATAATTCGCTTGGCCAGCTCAACACATGGCCAACTCTGCTCCTCTAATGGACCGCAACACGGCTTTATCTGACCCATATACAGTGAAAGCTCCCTTAAGTGGACGCTTTTTTTTGAGTTTCTGCAAAGAATGACGTTGGTCTTAAAGATAGATAAAAAAAAGTAATTTAATAATTAATTTAAATATGTATTTTTTGGAATGAAACAATTGATTACACTAAAGAAGATCTTTTTCTTAATCGAGCTGTTCATTAATGGAGCTTTCACTGTATGTATCCCGCCGTATTGCGTTTGGTATCTTACCTGTACGTGCGTTTTGGAGTATGAAAAATGTTTTAAAAATACTTTTTGCTTGTCGTCCATAAATTTGAATAAATATTTTTACAATCTATATGTGGCCGTGCACATATGCACACATGACTATGTTGTACTGACTCATTTCTAGTGCTGTCTATAGCATTTCGCATATGATTAATCAATTGTGCACAGTGGCGTCGCCAGTGGGGGGCGCCTAACTCAGAAGGGGGTCGTTTGGGTGCCGTGGCAGCCTCTGATTTTGATTTCTATTTAGGAACATTTCAATTTTGAATTTTCACTCATCATTAATAATAGTCTGGCCGTCTGCACTGCGCACTTCTATATAGCCATATATGCGTTGATCAGAGCATTCGGATGCACTTGAGTTATATGCACTTTCTGTGTGTGCGAATGCAGTCAATTTAATTGGGTGACAAATGCTTACCAAAATAATTTTAATGCTCCACACATCAATGACTAAGTCGAAATGATTCGATTTTATTGGCTAATTAAGAAACGATATATAGACCCATGGAAATATGTTCATATTACGCGTGTGCGATTCTCAATTGAGCCAAGGCAATTAATCAATATATTACCACACACATCTAACCTTACATATACAATTTAAATAAAAATTTTGCAATATTTCAAAAAGGATTTTAATTATAATAAAAAATATTTGTTGAATTGTAAAATCTTTTTCATACATAAATTTGCATTTAAAAAATATAAATTTTTGTCAAGTGTGATCAAAAAAAAAAAAAAAAAATAAATAAATAAATAAAAATTAATATAAATAATAGTGATAAGAGAGTATAAAAAAAATTAAATTACACTATATTTTGTTTTCAAAAATTGATAAATATGAAATATTGTTGTTAAGATGTGAGCTTTGCAAATAAATCAAAATTGAAAGTCCTAAAAGACCAATATTCCTCTGGAATACCAAATATTCAAAATGTGTGTACATTTCTATTTTATCGTAACTTTTTAACAATTATTATTATTTTCATCAGAATGTTAGTGGAAATAACACGCAATACTTTTAATATGAATAAACCATTTTTTTGTATTTCACTTTTATTGTTAAAGCTTTTGAAGTATATAATTCCAGAATGTAAAATAATTGGCATGGAAATCAATTTTTTTTTTAAATTTTATTATAAATGTTAATGGCTGTAGTACTAGGATCAAAAGGTTGCCTCCCCCATAAAAATCTGATATGAAAATACTAATTTATTTTTGCCCAATAAAGGAAACATTTATTTGGTTTCTATTGAGTATAAATAATAAAAAATTGAGATAAAATTTGTGTAGTCATAAATCATATTTAACAATTTCAATGTCAGATGATGGCATCATTTGTGATTGACAGTTGCAAGTGGACATTTTGAGGTTTTTAAATGTTTTAAATGGGTTACTGTTGCGCGCGAATTCCCCCAAAAAAAAATGTCAAAGAATGCGCGAATAACGGATATCTGTCATCTTTGCCAGATCTGGTATTACGTAAGGCAATGCCGTAATTCAGGAAGTATTCATTCATTTGTCATGTTTGGCATTATTTACGAGAGCCGAGCAGCAAGGGATCGGCTACCTGGTAACGAAGCTGCAATTCTCACTAGAAAATTGGGAGGTTTGGGGGTATCAGGGGTTAGGGGGTCTCTCGCTCTGCACATGGGCGGCGCACGAGAGATGCAATTGCGGCCGCAACGTAGCGCGACGTTGACCGACGACAGCAACAAAAACAACAACAACAACAACGACATCGTGCCTGACGATGGATATTTATATATCGCCATTTGGATAGGTTCCAATGCGTTTAGAGAGGCGAGAGTTATCTATAGAATATGTATATATTTTGGTCACGGTTGTCGTTTCACAAATATTTTCTGCACCAATTGCAAAATACATTTTCTTGTTGTTGTTGTTGTTGTTGTAGATGCCTGAAGGCAACTAAAGCGGGCGTTACTTATGGCTAAATTTTAACTATGTACGCAAAATCCGATTACAAAATATTGGACGGGTGCTCGCATCAGTTGATGCTGCCTCTGAAATAGCCCATTGGCTGGCAATAATTGTTGCTGCCTGCACCTGCAGCTCCCGCATGCCCCCCTCCCCTGTCCCCCCTGTCGTGGTGCACATGCCAAACATCTTGACACTAAAATGCAAAAATTGCTTTGCGTCAATGACTCAAAACCGAAAATGTTCTCTCATTTGCACAATAGAAAAGACAGGGTACAACAACAATTGGGGACGACCATTTGTTCTTGGGATCTGCTTTCTTTCCTCTAAGCAGTAATCGTGTATTCGAATTCGTATATTGCAACGCTGTGAATTATCTAGAACAGCTAACAGAGGCACTCATAATTTATGTCAACTAAATGTTTAACATATCTATATGCTCTTAGCTAGTATAGCTATTAATGTATCTAATAGGTATAGGTATACTAGGTACACGTTCTAAAGCGAAATATTACAAATAACAATTATAATAATATATATGATAACCGCTTCGATGCCCAGAATCTGATCCAAAGAAACAATTAAATTAATAAGCAAAAATTTTGACAAATTCAGGTTGAAAATTTCTATGACCTACAACAATAAACAATTTACTGTATAATGTATATAAACTAAGTTTTTGAATTTCAAATATGTATTTTAAAGCTTAAATAAAATTAAACTCAAAAATGTCTGGAATCGAATACATGTTTAAGATTCCCGTAGCTTAACATCTAGGCCAGTTTCTATAATATATTTCAATTTTAAAAATGTATTTTAAAGCTTAATTTAAATAATATAAAATATCTGAATTAAATCCATATATAAGATCCTATACCAAGCATGTTAATTAGATCTTTAATTTTAAAAATGTATTTTAAAGCTTAAATAAAATGAAACTTTTGAATTAAATACATATTTAAGATTCTTTTGGATTAATATCTACGCTAGTATCTATAAAGTATGTAAACCAGTTTTTCAATTTTAAAAATGTTTAAAGTTTAACTAAGATAATATTTAAAAATATCTTGATAAGAGTATGTTTTAAACTAGTTTTTCAATTTTGAAAAATGTATTTTAAAGCTTTAATAAAATGATACTTTAAAATAAATTGAGTTAAATGCATATATAAGATTTTTTTAGATCAATATCTTTGACAATTTTTAAAGTAAAAGTTGTTCAATTTTAAAATTGTCTTTTAAAGCTTAAATATGATAAAATTTAAAATTGTCTTCAATTAAATGCATATTTAAGACTCTTTTGGATTAATATCTATGCCAGATTCTGGAAAATTCTAACTACAATAGATGTTTATCTGCGATGAACAACTGTTTCTAGACCCATTAAAAGTATATATGACTCTTAGATCTTAGATCTATAGCATATGAAAACTTGTGTGTCAAAGCACCTAAAAAATTCTCTCGAACTAGAAAATTATCGTTCTGAATTTAAATCTGTGCAAATTTTATTTCAAATTGTGTTGATGTTGGCAATATATGACTTGTTGTTGTTTTAGTTGCCTGCTGTTCGATTTGTTGTTGGGTAAATTGCGTAAAATTATTTCTGACAATGTCGCAGATTGTGTTTCAACAAGAAAAACCACACAACGCATTCAAATCACTGAGAATAGAAGAAGACAAACAAAAAAATAAAAGAAAAAATTCGACAAAAAGAAAGAAAAAAACATAAAATAAGAGAAATTATGATCATTTTATCTTATGTGCGAAAAGATCCAAAGCACATTATGTGTATATTGCTGTTGTGCTGGGCCCATAGAATATGTTGCTATGAATTTTGGTTCTATTTGAACGCGTTCGGTTTATAAAGTTTCATCAAGATTCCATTCAAGAAGCGTTGGCGGCGATCGCACAGAGGCTTCTGCTAACGGGATATATTATGCATAGTCAAAATTCTGAATTCCCCCCTACACGCATATGGAAGACTTTTAGGCACGTTGTGGCGAAAGCGAATCAAAAATTTATAACTATAAATAAGCTAGAAAATTGAAAAATTTTCAAAATTGTTTGTCTTGGCATTTGATTTTGCCCGAAATTTTTTGCTTCTCTCTATTTTGAATTATTGTTTGTTAATTTTATTATTCAAAAACATTTATGAAATGTATTTTAAGTTTATTATTTTATATATATATATTTGTTGTTTTGATGGGCAACTCAGGAATCTCTCACAATGTGTGGAGCGTTGAAAGGATCCGCATTCTAATGAAAAATGCCGAACAGATCGGATCAACTTATGTTTAGCAGGCGATTTTGTGTACTGCGGATAGCTGATAGAAAGCATTTGGTTTAGCATTGAAAAAAATGCATTGCATTGCTCTGAAGGACGCCGACAACATTTATTTGATTTGGCACTTCTCAGTATCTATGTATCTATAAGTATCTGTATCTGTTTCTATAGCTGTATCTGCATCTGCTCTGCTGGCGTCTGCGGCCATTTGCGTTGCTGTGTGCGTGTGCTTTTTGAAGTTCACAAGAATTTTCGATTTTTATTTTCGTGATTTTGTAAAAATGCCAGCATCTTACTGACGCCAAGTGACAAATACTTTCTAGACGAACTAACGATCGATCATTTTGCATAAGAACTAGAACTAGTTCTGCCATTGAGACCTCTTTTGTTTTCTTAATAGATCAGAAATTCAGCTGATTATGATCTTAAGTTTTCGAATGCATTCCATTTATCATGCTAATCATCATTGATCATTATTGTCACAACAGCTGATCATTTAATTTCTGACAGGCATTTTGTTCCGTAACTCTCCTAAATTGTCCGCAGCTATGGTTAGGATTTGTAACGCCCCCGAACCGGTGGCAGATCAAATTGGCATTGAGGTGACCAGAAAAGAATAGAATAAAACAAATAGCGAAAAATGATCACTGCCCGAAAACAACAAGAAAAACAATTCTAATCGCATGTGTAGAGAAAATGGTGTGTGAAATACGAAAAAGCTCTAAAGGGGCAGAAGAAGGCACACATGGAGAGAGTGAGAGAGAATGTGGGGGTGTGTGTGTATGCGTGTGGGAGAGTAAAACGTTTGCGAGAGTAAACAAAAACAATTCATGCGACTGCCACAAGGATTTTCACAAATGCAAAGTTTGTCATTGAAATGAATTTGGACTCACACACACGCACTCAATATCAGGCTGTGGCTGTGTGTGTGGGGAGAGAGCGTGCTCACGCAATCGTTGAAAAGCTTTTACGCTCTCTCTCTCTCGCATGGATCCTGCTGCTGTGATTGCATCATACATTGCTCACTCACACACACGGACACAACTAGAGACAGAGACGCATACAAAAGCTTTGCCCACTTGCTGTGGACTCGCAGCAGCCACAACAACAACAACAACAACAACAACAACAAGCAGCAACGGGCAGTCCCAAACGGCTGATAGACCGAAAAAGGGAGCAAGAAAAAACCGAGACGTAGCGAAAACAGCAATAGCTGGCACCTCACGCACACTCACACGCATAGAGACACACACAGACACCACGGGAAACGAATACAGGCGAAGAAGACGTTCCGTTTGAGAGCTTTTTTCACGATTGTGGGGCACAGATTATGGGTATCAAATTGCCTCGTATAAAAGGCAAGTTTACCGGTTGCACGGTTCAGAACGGCTTTCGAGCGCGTAAGTGCAACACCTTTGATGTGTAAATTAATTTTTTGGATATTCTCAAGCGGCAGCAGTCACACAGCCAATCACCAATTCATCAATTCAGCGACAGTGTAAAAGAGACAGCAACAATTTCACCGAGAACAAAAAAATAAGAAAGGCAGAAAATTTTTGAAACCCATATAAATCGTGTGTGTGTGTTTTGTGTGTGTAAATTTCTGTGGTGTTGAATTTTACGGCTTATCCTGCCAAAGGATCTTAGCCGAAAACAATAAACAATACGCATATCGGTTAAAAGTGCCAATTGGAAAGTAACACGGAATACGCTTTTCGACTCTGGATTAATGACAACTGATACGAAACGCCTTCAACTGGATTATAATTAACTCATTTATCAAAGAAACCCAACCACATAACTCTCTATATTCCGCATTACTTCAACTAATTTATGCTATTAGCTGAAACCTTTCCGATTACGATACTAAAATTCGCAAATCGAATTCAGTTCACGCATAATCAGCGTCTTGTGTAATACCCAGTTTTTCTAGAAACCCCCTAATCATACAATCAGTGACCATAACCATGCCAATATCAATTGAAGGATGGCTGACATTTTCAATTACTCAAGCTTTTCTTTTAGAAATCGTTAAACCAAATTGTTTTGAAAAATAAATTTTTAAATTATAATTTCAATTTAAACATAAGATCTAATTGAAATCAATTTGGATTTTAAAATGTTTTCCTAACAAGAAAATGTTTAAATGCTTCAAAAAACAATTTAAATCATTTTTTTCCATTTCCTAATTGCCTAAATTGTTGAAAATGCAATCAATCCCTTGCCTAGAAAGAGATAGAAGACGTTTATATTACATATACTAACTTACTTGAACGATTTTCGAAATACCCATAGAGGGGAAAATGTGGTCACATTATTTCGAATTACTGTTAGATGAATCGAAATACCTGAATACCTGTCTTTCAAATATGCGTACACAAAGAGCACAGACTAGTCGCACCGAGATCTACATAGATACATATAAATATATATTTATATATATAAATATGTGTGTGTACATGAGCGAAATATTTCGAATATGTTTTAAAAATAGCGCTAAATGTTGGAAAGAGAGCGCTATATACACAACATATGTATTAGAAACGGCATGCGGCAGTCAGTGTGTACAGATTATGTAGGAAAAGAAAAGCTCCTCAACAACCCAATACCCCTAACCAATACATATGCAAAGTACACATACATATTTTATATATATATATATGTATGCATATATATACATATATTTATATGCTCGTCTATATATACTTACGTGTGTTTTAATTTCGAAATAATTTCGAGAATTTTAAAAATAACGCATTCGTAGAAAGTTCGTGTAGTGTCCGTTGTTTTTCGGCCGATACCGTTCGCCGATTGTCGAATTATATATATATATATATACACACACATATATATATGCATATATATCGCAGCGATCTAGAAGCGTGTCAAATGCGATCATTGCATTATCGCAACTCGTGTCTTTTAGGACACACGGTCGAAATCAAGTTTTAAAAAGCGTGGGAAGTTCGAAAACGGTCGAGTGAGTGTTTTGAATAAAATTTTAAGTGAAATCAGGCGAAATAACGAAGTTAGAAGAAGCAAATCCGGTACTGCAGTTAATATCGATTTATGAACTTTACGGATTTGTTAACGTTTATATAATACAATTAATTTTCAAAAATAAAATATATATATCTATATCTATATATATAGGCGGCATAATTGAACGGGAAAAATTACTTAAAATCCACATTACGTAATAATAGCAACGCCCCACATAGAATATATATAATATATATATTTAGAGAGAGAGAGAGGCGACGCGGACACGCAAGATCTATGTGTGTAGTCGGGTATATGGCACTGATCTATATTTAGGCGACAAACCACACAATTCACTTGTTGTTGTTGTTGTTGTTCCTGTTTATAAGTAGCAACAACAACCTAATTAATTAACTGAAACGGGGGAGGTGTTTCGAAAGCAAATCCAAATAAACGAATATCCGGTTACGAAATTTTCAAAGTTTACTTGGAAATATGGAAAACATGTACATAAATGGAAAGAAAACTAAGCGAAAGATATTTTGAAAAATGAAAACACACACCCGCACACACACACACACACACACATGTGTGTATCGATTGCTGTGGCTGCTGCCCAAATGGGTCAAAAGCATAAAACAAACAAAAATAAAAAAGAAAATAAGAAAATTTAGTGGCAAAGCATAGATAAAATATATAACTGATCTATATATATGTTTTTTTTTTATATTTACAGGGAAGTTTTGGGCTCACGACGCGATTAACAAAAGAATTTTAAAAAGTCCCAATTATAATTTCTCGAGTTTTTAAGTTCAAAAGCGAAATTTAATCAAGATGCCGAAGCCAATCGCCAGCCAGGAGGATGAGGATCCCACCCCATACCTGTTCGTGTCTTTGGAACAGAGACGTATCGATCAATCGAAGCCCTATGACTCCAAGAAGAGTTGTTGGGTGCCCGACGAGAAGGAGGGCTATCTCCTTGGTGAGATTAAGGCCACCAAGGGCGATATCGTCTCCGTCGGTCTGCCTGGTGGAGAGGTAATGCAGCGACGACAATAATTCAACTACATGCACATTGTATATGGCTATAGCAGCAGATTTTTCGAAGAACCCAAATAGTTCATCCAAAGTGCTCAACATTGGCTGCCATTGGCTAAACAATTTTTGGTACTACAAAAGGCGTTTAACAATTGTCGGTTAGAAGTTGGTATAGGCACTTTTGAGAGCTATGGGTACTGTCTAAAAATCTTGGTGCCATCAGAGCATTAAATATGACTTCATATATAAACACCATATACATGTATATGACTAGGTAAAAGATTTCAAATCCGAGAAGGTGGAAAAAGTGAATCCACCAAAATTCGAAAAAATTGAAGACATGGCTGACATGACCGTGCTGAACACACCTTGCGTGCTGCACAATCTGCGCCAGCGTTACTATCATAAGCTTATCTACGTAAGTGTAAACAGTCAGAAACACACTAATCAATGGGTTCTCTTCTTTTCGGTCTCTTTTCTCAAACAAAAAACAAAAATATCAATATAAATCAACTGCTAACCACGCCTAACCAACAACTATAATAAAATATCAAAAAAAAAACATAAATGGGTAAAAACAAAATGGGTCAACGAACGTATTGAAATGACATAAACAAAACAATTAGACGAAAGACTTCAAGAAAGATCAGCTCCAGCAGGTGAACCCTCCGAAATACGAAAAAGCTGAGGATATGTCTAACTTGACATACCTTAACGATGCCTCTGTGCTCCATAACTTGAGGCAGAGATACTACAACAAGCTCATCTATGTAAGTAATTGCCGTACCGGTATGGCAATAATATAAACAAAAATGTTCAATGTTTCTAAACCGCTTACCTCGTATCATCCAATTACAAAATTCCGATAACATTTTCAAAATTTTCAAAGAACATCACAGCTAATGAAATTAAAGTAAAGTGCTTTTCAACATCATTAATGCAGTATTGGTAGTCCAGCTAACACACACCTTTTATTCTTTAGAAATCCAAACTGAAAAAAGAATATACATCCATTACATTCAGCTCCCAAGACTATCTATCTAAAAACACAGCTAACAATTTCCAAAACTTGTGATTTGTACGCACTAATAGAGCTACTACTAAAATCCAAACAAAATTTAGCCGTCCAGTCAGATGAACCTTACACTGGAAAAGAAAACGGTTTACCACACAATACATACACACATCACACCACAACACAACAAACACCAAGCCACCAAGGAAGCTGAGCTGAAACCTTTTAAAGATCATCACAAAAAAAAACAGATATCATCATTTCCCCCCAATCCAGCAAACAAAACTTTCAACAAGTATTCAAAAACAATACCATGTAGCTAGTTACCCATAAAACGAACACCAAAAACTGGTTGACCCAACAATAAACAAAAACCAAACAGACAAAAATGGAAAAATTAATTAATAAAACAAAACCAAAAAAAACTGTTACTAAACTTCCTTTAAAAGTGGGCTCTAAAACACAACTTTGTGCCGCTGAAAATGCTGAAAAACAGTTTCCCGGCAATTGGACAAAGTAATACGAATGTTTTAGAGACCGTCCTAACTAAACCGTATAACTAACATATGTTCCATTAAACGGAACGATTTTGTATTAATTGTTGTACTTTGATTCGTTCTTTTCCAACCTTCCAAATGTGAAATAGACCTACTCCGGTCTTTTCTGCGTTGCCATCAATCCTTACAAGCGCTACCCCGTCTATACCAACCGTTGCGCTAAGATGTACCGTGGCAAGCGCCGTAATGAGGTGCCACCCCATATTTTTGCCATTTCTGACGGTGCCTACGTCGACATGTTGACCAACCACGTGAATCAATCTATGTTGATTACCGGTGAGTCTGGTGCTGGTAAGACTGAGAACACGAAGAAGGTCATTGCGTACTTCGCCACTGTCGGCGCCTCGACCAAGAAGGATGAGTCCCAGAAGAACAAGGGCTCCCTGGAAGATCAGGTTGTGCAAACTAACCCTGTGCTTGAGGCCTTCGGTAACGCCAAGACCGTGCGTAACGATAACTCCTCTCGTTTCGTAAGTACATCAAAAAACTTAACTAAATATAAATATTTCATTAATATTGTACTTTCGACTTGAACAGGGTAAATTCATCCGTATTCATTTCGGTCCTACTGGTAAACTGGCTGGTGCTGATATTGAGACCTGTAAGTTTAAATGAGGAACCCCTTTGACAGTTCTCAGGCACTACAACAACTCTCTCTTCCTCTTTATTCTCTCTTGAACAGATCTGTTGGAGAAGGCTCGTGTCATCTCTCAGCAGTCTCTGGAGCGCTCCTACCACATCTTCTACCAGATCATGTCTGGTGCCGTTCCCGGTGTTAAAGGTATAAAAATGCTCGCTTCATCACCAAGATCATCCATCACCTCTCTCTCTCTCTCTCTCTCTCTTTGACAGAGCAAGAGTACTCTCTTGTCTCTATTTACAAATATATTTCAGTAATTCTAGAAGTGGTTTAGGTTCAACAACTGAACACAAACACACACACACAAACACACACACATACATACAGCAGCCTTTCCAACAAAAAAATACAATACTATATAAATTTATTTTCTACACAATATCTCCACTGAATCCGTTTAGACATCTGTTTGTTGACCGATAACATCTACGATTACCACATTGTCTCCCAGGGCAAGGTTACTGTGCCCAGTATCGATGATTCTGAGGAGTTCAATCTCACAGATGTAATTTCCATTCTTATGATACAAAAGTGTTATTGTTCATTGTATTTGGTTACACTTACTTACTAGACTTTCGCAATATCTTAATTGAGTAACTATTTTGGTTTAACTATTGCTATAGCTTATAGCGTATCGTATTCGTTAGCGCTATCGTTATCGTTATCGTTATCGTATATCGTAGCGTTTACGTAGGCCAACACGTCTATTCGCTTTCATTGGCTAGCTGTAGCTGACATCTATTCCAAACTGCCAAAAACAAAAACATCCCAAGAAACGGATGATTGGAATACGTTGAAGGCTTTATAGTATCGCGATCGTGCCCCCATAAATATATCCCCCAACCCTCCCTCCCCCCAGTCATCTATCCTGTTAACTCATATGAAACCCAACTAATTATATATTGGAAAAGAATTCCTTATTAAATATCACAATTTTCTACCTTTTACATATATGTACACCCACCCAACTATCGTTAACTGTTGTTCGCGTTATCCGATATATATTTATATCTATAGAATATTGCCTGCTATCGAACAACATTTACGATTATCGTATTGTATCACAAGGCAAAACGACAATACCAAGTGTTAACGATGCCGAAGAATGGCTCGCCGTGGATGTAAGGCCATACAGAACATGGTTACTTATACATGTGCTCCAAAACATTTCTCTGTGCTCTAACCCAACAAATGTAACTTAACGTTAACTGGTCGTCTGTACCTACAAACTTTTCATACATATACATATGTACCTAAATACCTCGTGACTCGTATCTTTAATGTGGTAGATACTTATACTCAATGTTGTCTCGATTCGATAAATTTCCATATTTCCGTCTCCCAAAATTCATAACGCTTTAACAAGCCAATCAAGCTAAGCAAACTAAAACCTTAAACATTAACCCAAAACCAAATTAACCTTAAAACTAATATTAAAATTTAGTTAGAATTTTTTTTTTTTTTTTTTATGTTGTTTAGGTAGGTTTGTTATAGGGCCGTATTCATTGTACCCTACTATTGTCTACATTGTATTTGTATATCTGTAAACTGGAGTATTTGAATATTTTTTTAACTACAATGCTACACTCCAATCAATAACTAGAGATGGTATTTCTTACCCAACATATTGGTGATTATCCTGGCATTTGCCAGGGTAAAACACGGATACCCGGTGTCAACGATGGTGAAGAATTTGAGTTAACTGATGTAAGTTGTGTTGCCGGCGACGCAAAAAAAAATCCCATGCCGTAAACCCCGTTCAGTCCAACAAAAAAAATAAACAGAACTTTTGTAAAATATTTAAAATTCTCTTGTATTTTCTATCTCGTATGTACCACACCACAATTTGAAGTTGTTTTTTTCTTAATTATGAACCGAACACGCTCTCAAAAATAATTTTTAAACAAAAAGTTTAATTTGTATTCGTAGCTACGAAATCTTGTATATATATTCTATATGTATTTTATAGTGTGTTAATTTTCAAGTGTTATTCCGGAATTATCTTGCGCTTACTCTCTCTCTCTCTCTCTCTCTCTCTCTCTTTCTCTCACTCTCTGTCTCTCTTTTACTCTTCTTCTATCTTTATTAGTAAATATCTTTCGCGTTTTTGCTGTAGTTTGCACATTCACCCAGTTATGTAACCGTTCCTTATAATTATCCCAAAAAGCTGGGAGCAGGAGGTCTCGATAGACCTATAGATAAACGAAATTTTCAAATATCTTTGCAAACTTGACACCGGGTAGCTCTACCTTATATTGAGTATTGAAATGCCATAGGTACTTGAGAGAAGCCCGCTCCTGGCTTGAACAAAAAAATATATATAAATAAATATATATATATATATATATATATATATATATATGTTGCACCAGTCTAATAAGGACAGACAAATTTCTACCACAAGGCACTCGGCACAACACAGCACACACACATACACGCACACACACAACCACTGAAAGGAACACACAGATAGCATTGGTACACTCTTATCCTTACCGCATATCTGACTTAGTCCATAAGCTCTGCTCTACTCTATTTTTTTTGTGTTTTGTTAAAACCGAATACCTTCTCTCCGATTATATGTAGACATGTGCTTTCTCTCTGATAACATTTACGACTACTTTAACGTATCCCAGGGCAAGGTCACTGTGCCCAGTATTGATGACTCTGAGGAATTCCAGCTGGCAGATGTAAGTGACGGCAGTTGAAGACCCATATATACATATATATCTAATATGTATATATTTATATATGGGTATATATGTTTCCGGTACTGTCTGAACGACATTTGTACCAATACCGCTGTATGACACACCAACACGCCCACAGATATTGTATGTGTTTTTGACATTTGGTTACCCAGTTTCCAGTTTCCAGTTCCAGACCTAGTACTATGTGTGTCTCTATATACATATATCGCCAGTACTTAGTCTATCTCTGTGTGTTAATTGGAATGCCCATAGCGTAAGATTGTATAAGGAATGACATATCCCTTGCTCGGTTTCTTATTTGTCTCTGAAAGCATCCCCAAAAAAAAAAAAAAACAAATCTCGAATACCTAGCAGATTTTGTACTTGTACCTAATACGACCCTCTATCTCTTCAATGGACTGATCTAATTGGTTTGTGTTTAGCTTGCTGGAATGTGTATGCAATTAGTATATATATATATATAACTACGATACTTGTGTGTACCATATCTCCCGGCTAGCTAGCGATTTGTACCAGAAACCCAAATACACGACCTCTGCGTACAAATCGTTACAATTTCTTTTTTTTTTTTTTTAAGTCCTTTGTATGTAGTTCTTCTCTGTGTAATATTATGTAGTTATTTTAACGGCCCCACAACGACTTGAGCGCCGTACAGGTTAAGAAGTCCCCTCTAAAATATATATACACAGACACACAAAGCACGCACGATTACCCACCCAAGACCCCGTTTTATGTCTGATCTTGTTAGTCTATAAGACCGACAAGTTTTGACAAATTCACGCTGTCTATCGATTCCGGAATACTTAAGCTACCTCTAAGCACCTGGTAAAAAATAAAAAATAAAAAAAAAAATACCAACAGTTCACTGTCATGTTCAATAGAATTAGTGCATTTTATATAGGTTTACTAATTGAGCGCTTTTTTCTTAATTTATATATATATTGATTTGATTGTGTTTTTTTTTTGAAGCATGCTGCATGATTTAGTTTAGTAAGCTACACTCAACAACATAGTAAGAAAACGCTGTAATAATTACCCAAAAAAATAATGCTGAAAAACCTTCCACTAAACACGTCGACAACAAATAAATACAAAAACTAATTGTGAATACCCCTTTTTTTGTAATCGTTTGGCATATTTTTTGCATATATATAGCAAGCTTTCGATATCTTGGGCTTCACCAAGCAGGAGAAGGAGGATGTGTACAGGATCACCGCCGCTGTCATGCACATGGGTGGCATGAAGTTCAAGCAACGTGGTCGCGAGGAGCAGGCTGAGCAGGATGGTGAGGAGGAGGGTGGCCGTGTGTCCAAGCTGTTCGGCTGCGACACCGCTGAGCTGTACAAGAACTTGCTCAAGCCCCGCATCAAGGTCGGTAACGAGTTCGTCACCCAGGGCCGTAACGTCCAGCAGGTCACCAACTCGATCGGTGCCCTCTGCAAGGGTGTCTTCGATCGTCTCTTCAAATGGCTGGTCAAGAAGTGTAACGAGACCCTGGATACCAAGCAGAAGCGTCAGCACTTCATTGGTGTACTGGATATTGCTGGTTTTGAAATCTTCGACGTGAGTATTCTCGGACTGGACCACAACATGGGCTGGTTAGCCCTGTCCACGACAGGGATTCCTGTCATGGATCTGGGCTGATCAGTCGATGATCACTCAATGATTTGACTCCGGCTTGGATCATTGAGTTCGAACTGCTAACACGTCTCTCCACAAGCTAGGAATGGGTTCATTTTCGAATAGCTCCAATTAGGTGCACTCTACGCACTCCATGCACACAACAAGTCACAAAAAAAAAAAACAAAAAACAAAGAACAGATTACCTTTTTTTTATTGCTCAGTTATAAATATGTAAATATTCCAACCCCTATCGTAGTACAATGGCTTCGAACAGTTGTGTATTAACTTCACCAATGAGAAATTGCAACAATTCTTTAACCATGTCATGTTCGTCTTGGAACAAGAGGAATACACCAAAGAGGGTATTCATTGGGACTTTATTGATTTCGGTATGGACTTGCTGGCCTGTATCGAACTGATTGAAAAGGTGCTTAAGCTTATATATCTATATCTACTTGTACTCTCAAAAACAAATTCCAAATGTTATGTGTCCTTCTCGCACCAAAAACAATTGTTTGTTGTGTGTTTTAGCACCGATATATATCTCTTTCAAGGCGTAACTATCCGCAACAAAATCAACAAATGAGGTCAGGTAAAAACTTACGTGTTGTGTGTGTAAATTAAAGCACTTAATTTCCCCCCACCCCCCGCACAGAGCACCACAGATTTTGTATGTTAGGGCACTTCCACAAGCAAACCCAGCACTGTATTTTTTATATATATATATGCACCTGTTTTAAATGTTCACCTCTACTCCAAATCCCCCCCAACCACAAAAAAAAACCAAAAAAAAAATTAGTACAACGGTTTCGAGCAACTGTGCATTAACTTCACCAACGAGAAGTTGCAACAATTCTTCAACCATCACATGTTCGTTTTGGAGCAAGAAGAATACAAGAAGGAAGGCATCGAATGGGCCTTCATCGATTTCGGTATGGACTTGTTGGCCTGTATTGATTTGATTGAAAAGGTTCGTTCGAAAAGGTTCCGTCTCCGCTCAACAGACATTTTCTTTGCCTTGCACTTGTCCTAAGCACTTAAGTGATTGTTACTGTAATTAGTTTAAGACTCTTGGGCAAACCATCTAGAACTGATGAACCCTCACAGAGTGTTATATCATATATATCAACTATATATATACTTTCCAGACACACACACATACGCGACCTAAGAAACGTGTTAAAATACACACGTCCGAAGGGGGCAGAAAACAAAACCTCACGTAACTAACACAAAACAAAAAAAAAAACATGCACATACTCTTTTTACCATTTGACTAACCCAGCTATCTATGTTAAATATTGTTCCGTTTCCGGATATATAGTACAACGGTTTCGAACAATTGTGCATCAATTTCACTAACGAAAAACTGCAACAATTCTTCAACCATCACATGTTTGTTTTGGAACAAGAAGAATATCAGCGCGAGGGCATCGAATGGACCTTCATTGATTTCGGCATGGATCTGCAATTGTGTATTGATTTGATTGAAAAGGTACAGGGCCACAACTATCTCACTGACAGATAGCCAACTGACCAATAATAATACACAATTGCAAAAAAAACGTATAATCTAACCAAAAAACAAATAAAAATTGCACTGCAAACAATTTATAACCATAGTCATAAGAACGCCTAGCCTAAAAACAACAACTAAATAGATCTAATATGCGTATATGCTATATACAACTAACGAGCGGGTAAGTTATATATGTACTAATGTGTAATGTTTAGTTCTAAAAACTAGTCTTACGTACTGTTCAGCGTTATGTTGCTTTCACAAAAAAAAAAGAAAGAACAAATTTTAATGCGTGCTTCTTACTAAAAAAAATGCAAAACCCATTTTCACTTGCAGCTGTACTAATTTCACACATATATATATTACTCTTTAGCCTATGGGTATCTTGTCCATCCTGGAGGAAGAGTCTATGTTCCCCAAGGCCACCGATCAGACCTTCTCGGAGAAGCTGACCAACACCCATTTGGGCAAGTCGGCTCCATTCCAGAAGCCAAAACCACCAAAGCCCGGCCAGCAGGCAGCCCACTTTGCCATTGGTCACTACGCTGGTGTTGTCGCCTATAACATCACCGGTTGGTTGGAGAAGAACAAGGATCCTCTGAACGACACTGTTGTCGATCAGTTCAAGAAGTCGCAGAACAAGCTGCTCATCGAGATCTTCGCCGATCATGCCGGCCAGTCCGGTGGCGGTGAACAGGCCAAGGGCGGTCGCGGCAAGAAGGGCGGTGGCTTCGCCACTGTATCCTCGGCCTACAAGGAGCAGCTGAACAGCTTGATGACCACCCTGCGCTCGACACAGCCTCACTTTGTCCGTTGCATCATTCCCAACGAAATGAAACAGCCCGGCATGGTTGATGCTCACCTGGTTATGCACCAGCTCACCTGTAACGGTGTGCTTGAAGGTATCCGTATTTGCCGTAAAGGTTTCCCCAACAGAATGGTCTACCCCGACTTCAAGATGCGGTAAGTTGACAACTCTAAAACAAGAACCACATATAGACATATAAACATAGACATACTTATTCAGTTGGTATACTATATAAAGATATATACGAACTCTTAGCTAGCACAAGTCTTGTACATACACTGGAGTTTATGGATAGTGCCTAGGCGCCTATCCAACCTTCTTAAGTATCCTTAAATTAATTAACGTGCAATTCTAATTGAAATTAACTTTAGTTATATGATTCTGGCACCCGCTGTTATGGCAGCTGAAAAACTGCCTAAGAACGCTGCCACCAAGTGTTTGGAAGCCGTTGGACTGGACCCCGACTTGTATCGCATTGGTAACACCAAGGCACGCATACTTCCATCTATATTTAGTGTAGTCCCAACAAATGAACGAAACAATAATGAACCAATGTCCAATCCATCTCTGTATATCTTTGATTGTTGCACAAAATTCCTCACATCATGAACCATGTACCATGTACCATGTACCATGTACCATGTACCAATTCCAGTACCAGTTCTTGTTCTGTGTGCTGTGCCTAATTTTTTTGAGAGGTGTTGAGAACTTTTATTCACGAATCAACGAATGAATTCAACTTTAATGTAGCATGTTCTATGTCTGTATACACAATTTTGTTTACGTATCAACAGGTACCAGATTCTGAATCCGCGTGGCATTAAGGATCTTGACGATCCCAAGAAAGCTTCCAAGGTGTTGATTGAGTCAACCGAGCTGGATGCCGATCTCTATCGTCTGGGTCATACCAAGGCATGATTAAGTTTCTCTCTCTTTATATGATTTTGCTTATTCGGCTATTTCAAATTCGAAATTTTTTATTTTGACACTTTTGAGTGGATGGCTCAATTATATATACACATATATAATCATTATATACTTTTTGATGTGTAGTCAGTAAATGCAACAAAATGTGGGTGTCTTAAAAAAACGCCAAAGCGATAAAGCACCCAGAATTACACACACCTACACACAACAACAACAACATCAACAGAAAAACACATACAGGTGGTCCCAAAAGTGTACACGTTCCACAAATAAGAACAATGAAATTTCATTTGCAGCTATCAAATTCTGAATCCAGGTGGTATTGTTGGCGTCGAAGATCCCAAGAAGTGTGGCGCACTTATATTGGAATCCACAGCATTGGATCCCGATATGTATCGTATTGGACACACTAAGGCACAGTCGCGTTCCACTGATTAAAGATTCTGCTAGTTAATCAATTTTGATTTTTCATGCATTTTGCGTACCTCTTTATTATCTATCTACTCCTCCAAGTAGTTTATTTGCCACATCTCTCTCTCTCTCTCTCTCTCTCTCTTTCTTTCGTATCTATCTATCTATCTCCCGTACACTTGACGGATTTCACACAACTAGATTCCGTATACAGTACATATAAATATATATTTGTTTGTATTTTAAGCAGAGCTAGAAAACTCTGTGTTTCCAAAGCATTTCGGGCGCCCTTTCAGACAAACAGATACAGAATACTTTGCTAGGGGCGCTATTCAGAATTCAGATTGTTATACAAAAAAAAAAAACCCGTTTGCCCGACCCCCTTTCTATTCCGTATGAGATGCAACTTCCGATCCACCTCTCACACAACCAACACACACATGCACAACAACACAACAAACCTTCAGAACCTGAGAAAAACCAGAACGAAATAAACCCTATTTTGCAGCATGGGTTCAAGTTTTTAAGTAGTTATTTGGAATATTTATTTGGCTCGAGAGTTTTAAGATCAACTGTAAATAACACTAGATATAAGCTAGTTATACTAATACTATATAGTTATATATTTTATTTTTGTTTATGAAATTCATCATTATATAATGTATATGTTATACGTGAACAACATATAGCTACCAAATCCTGAACCCAAAGGGTATTAAGGGTATTGAGGATCCCAAAAAATGCACTAAGATCCTCATCGAATCGACCGAGTTGAACGACGATCAATACCGTTTGGGTAACACAAAGGCACGAAACCATTTTTTCTACATTAAATCAAGCAAAAAAGTATACAGCTAAATAACTGAACTTCAACAAAAACACTTCGAATATGGCTTCCAAACAGATGTCCAGACACACACACACACACACAAAGCATCAATACAGATATGCCTACAAACACTTACACACACACACACACACACAGACAGAGATCCTGCCGTAAACTAAGCAAAGAACTTAGGGTATTCGATCTGTCGCACTTTCTTTTCTACTCTCTCTTTCAAAGTTGGTTAAATGTACACAAAATCCATACACAAACAAGGACAAACGTACAATTCATCCAACATATCCCAAAAACCTTTACAGAAAAGGTCCAACCTATCCCTATCCAACAAAAATACATTCCCAAATAAATTGGTATTATTATTATTATTATTTTGTAGTATTAACTTAGCTCGTATTATATACTAATTGTTATACTAGATATGGTGGTACTAACAAAAAATGTTTGAAAACTTTTCAAAAAGTAAAAACACTTGACAATTAACCACTTCAATACTACCAACCCATACAGCTACAAAATCATGTGCCCAAAACTCTTAGTGGGCGTTGAGAAAGACAAAAAGGCCACTGAAATAATCATTAGGTATATCGATTTACCCGAGGATCAATTCCGTTTGGGTAACACAAAGGTATATCACAGACAATATACTCAACAACGCTTGCATGCAACATATATCATCTATATAGTATATGTCTATAAAACGCATCTGAAGCTCTAGGGGTGCTGAGCTCCATGGAAGCCTGTTTGCCTTTAGCTGTTAGTACACGGCTCAGGCTCTGGTTTCTTGGGAGTTTCGCATCCATTCTCGATTTAGTCTTAAGTTGAATGTGTCATCATCGATCTATAACCGACTTCATTTAGTTTTATGCCTAAACTATGTGTTTGTTTCTTGTCTTGTTTGTTTTTGTGTTTGACCGTTTTTTTTTGTTTATACCAAATCCATCCTCTATTCTATCCCAGTTCAAACTGTCGAAAAGTGTTTTTGAAGAATCGCTTTTGGCTTAAGCAAAAAAAAAATATATATATAATGTTTGAACTGTGCCAATAAAGTTGGCTCTAAACCAGCTCTAAACTTGGCCAGTTCAATGCTTAATGCACGCGCAAGAATATTTCTGCTAGGCATTACTGGACTGGAGATTAACCTATTTTATTTTCCACATACCAAATCACTTGTCACAACAAAAAAATATAGGTGTTCTTCCGTGCCGGTGTCCTGGGTCAGATGGAGGAGTTCCGTGATGAGCGTCTGGGCAAGATCATGTCCTGGATGCAGGCCTGGGCCCGTGGTTATCTGTCCCGCAAGGGCTTCAAGAAGCTGCAGGAGCAGCGTGTCGCCCTCAAGGTCGTCCAGCGCAATCTGCGCAAGTACCTGCAGCTGCGTACCTGGCCCTGGTACAAACTGTGGCAGAAGATCAAGCCTCTGCTCAACGTCAGCCGCATTGAGGACGAAATTGCCGTGAGTATATATCTAAAAATATATATAATATACACTCGGAGAATCTTGAATATGCTTGAATTAATTATGAATCAGCTTTTGGATTTTCTGTTCAGGCTGGAATTCGTTTTTCATCAGCTATTGTTCTTGTTCTCTGAGTGCTTGTGATCACATATGATCACATTGTTGCGTGTGTGCTTTGAACTTGGCCAGCTGCTGTGTCTGGCAATCATGTATTAGCCCTGGCATGTCGCAACCCTTCAGCGTTTCCTGCCGCCTTGCTTTACATTGTTGTCGTGCATAATTGGATATGCGGCAGCAGCTGCATTTCGATCTTATAATAGACATTAGTGTCATATAGACACATGAATTCTTGTGCGCTTTAATTAAGCCAACTTAATGCCGCAACATTGAGATGCTGCACGAGGAGGGCGACCACGCCCACATACGCATTCTTCGATCATGTTGATCGAGCTAAACCAAAAATAGATGCTGTCATAATCTCAAATCTCACATCGTATTCCGTGAAACTGGCAAATGTTTGGGTTAACTCAACGCTGCGCTCTAAAACCGAAGAAAATATACATATATGTTATAGATTGCTGGAATTGCGCATTTAATGGCTATAAATTCAGCTATATGCTCTGGCTCTATATAAGTAACCCCATGTATTTCGGTCTATATCTATAGCTCCATCTGAATAGCTATTCTCGTACATGCTGCCAGCTCAGCAATTTGTTTTTTTTTAAGTGGCGAGCACTTGCCAATTAGCTTGCTAATTAAATAATAAAAAGGCAGCGGCGCTAACGTTAGCTACCAAAAAAAACAAGAAAGATATAAGAAGGGGGCAGCGGGGCGTATGATTAATACGCATACGCCGCATTGGCCCAACTCAATTCAATGATGAGTAATTATAACCAAAGCAGCGCAAATGCATGCAAACTATTAAATGTACATATATACCTGATGTGTGCGAGCGAGATGTAAAACATATATTGTATATATATATATAATACAGATATATATATATGTACATATAAAGTACACCTGCTGTTGGCCGCACAAGTGCGAAATGATAGCAACCAATGCGAAATTTTGGTGAATTATGAATAATGTAGGCAATTACAGATGCCAGGGCAATTGAGGCAACAGCAGCTGGCTGCCACTTTGGGGCGTTGCTTGCTGCTAATTTTATTGCCAAAAGGCAAACGCTTCTGCACAGTGCAATCGCAGCAGCCATTCCAGTCGTATTTGACCAGTCCGCGGCGCGTTGCAAACGAAACAAGCGAACGAATTTCAAGAAAAATCACATAAATATATATATATATATATATATATAGATTTCAAGCAGATATAACTTCAGCTCTATCTGGCTATTGATATTGAGATCTATTCAATCTATTCAATCAATAAAAAATGGCTGACGAAAAGAAAGCCAAAAAAACGAAAAAGGCTGCCGAGGCAGCAGCACCAGCTGAATCAGCACCTGAGGAGGCGCCACAGGCAGCACCTGCAGAGGCGGCTACTGTGGAGCCTGCCAGTGTTGAGCCAGCTGCAGAACCAGCCGCAGCAGCAGCAGCACCAGCTGAACCCACACCAGTTGAGAGCAGTTCATTTAGTAATCCGATAAATGCTTCGAATGATTTACAGCGTCTGGAGGAGAAGGCCAAGAAGGCTGAGGAACTGCATGCCGCTGAAGTGAAAGTACGCAAGGAGTTGGAGGTGCTCAATGCCAAGCTGTTGGCCGAGAAGACCGCCCTGTTGGACTCGCTGTCCGGCGAGAAGGGTCAGCTGCAGGACTTCCAGGAGCGCAACGCCAAGTTGACCGCCCAGAAGAACGACCTCGAGAACCAGCTGCGCGTAAGTACCAAATTAAAATTAAAATCGGAACACCCACCCCAAAAAAAAAATCAAAATCCAAATCGAAATCGAAATCCCAAATCCTCAAGCGCATCGCATTGGCCAAATTTATCAAGTGCAATCGGGCGTAGCGATTGCTCGGCTATTTTGAGAGTTCCGTGAGAGCTCTTGTTGATGTGCGCACTTTGCTAAATTTAGCCAATGATCGATGGAATCGATGAACACCCACCACTCATCATCAGCCAGAATACTTATATAAATCTAAATGGATGTGTGTATTTTTGTATGATTGATCCATGTAGGATATTCAAGAGCGCCTGACTCAGGAGGAAGATGCCCGCAACCAGCTGTTCCAGCAGAAGAAGAAGGCCGACCAGGAGATCTCTGGCCTGAAGAAGGACATCGAGGATCTGGAGCTGAACATCCAGAAGGCCGAGCAGGATAAGGCCACCAAGGATCACCAGATCCGCAACTTGAACGACGAGATCGCCCACCAGGATGAGCTCATCAACAAGCTGAACAAGGAGAAGAAAATGCAGGGCGAGAGCAACCAGAAGACTGGTGAGGAACTGCAGGCCGCCGAGGACAAGATTAACCACTTGAACAAGGTTAAGGCCAAGCTCGAGCAGACTCTCGATGAGCTCGAGGATTCGCTGGAGCGCGAGAAGAAGGTCCGCGGCGATGTTGAGAAGTCCAAGCGCAAGGTTGAGGGTGACCTCAAGCTGACCCAGGAGGCTGTTGCCGATCTGGAGCGCAACAAGAAGGAGCTCGAGCAGACCATCCAGCGCAAGGACAAGGAACTGTCCTCCATCACCGCCAAGCTGGAAGACGAGCAGGTCGTTGTTGGCAAGCACCAGCGCCAGATCAAGGAGCTGCAGGCCCGCATCGAGGAGCTCGAGGAGGAGGTCGAGGCCGAGCGTCAGGCACGCGCCAAGGCTGAGAAGCAGCGCGCCGATTTGGCCCGCGAACTGGAGGAGTTGGGTGAGCGTCTGGAGGAGGCTGGCGGTGCCACCTCTGCCCAGATTGAGCTCAACAAGAAGCGCGAGGCCGAGCTGAGCAAGCTCCGTCGCGATCTTGAGGAGGCCAACATCCAGCACGAATCGACCCTGGCCAATCTGCGCAAGAAGCACAACGATGCCGTCGCCGAGATGGCCGAGCAGGTTGATCAGCTCAACAAGCTGAAGGCCAAGTGAGTAAAGCCCCATTTCGAACATATCTATTCGCTAGCTATTTCAGGTGCCAGGCATATAGACATACATATATATATCAGATATATATGAGCGTTAAGCGAGCAACCGACCGGATGATCAGCAGATGATCATCAGCTGTGTAATATAAACTGAATTTCTCGTTCTGCTTCTTATAATCTAGGGCCGAGCACGATCGTCAGACTTGCCACAATGAGTTGAATCAAACTCGTACCGCCTGCGATCAGTTGTCCCGCGATAAGGTAATATGTCGGCCATATCCAGCAGGATCGCGATCGTGATCGTGATCGTGACTGCTGTGCATATGGCTCACACATATACACCTAATTAAACACAACGCATGCACCACACACACACACACACACACACACGAACACGAACACACACAAAATACGAGTACAACTGTGTGTGTGCGTGATCTGTCTCTCTGTCTCTCTCACTCTCCCACGATAATATAGTTAGTGTGTGTAACGGCAACAAAGGACTATGGAAAACTCGTGCGCTCTCGCTCGCTTCTCGCCTCAGTTTGCTGTTTGCTATTCTATCCCAAATACAAGACTGTAACAACCCCGTTAACTAACCCCACACATTCTATCTACTCTCTATATTGTCTAATCCAGGGCTGAGAAGGAGAAGAACGAGTACTACGGCCAGCTGAACGATCTGCGCGCCGGTGTCGATCACATTACCAATGAGAAGGTATACAATATGATTTTATTCGACTGCGAACGCTGCTGTAAATTATATGCTGAACTTTTTATGCTCCGACAACTTGTATATATATATCTTTTCTCTGGTAGAAGTCACGAAACAAATCAAAAAAAACAAAACTCCCTTGTGAAAAATCCGAAACTAAAACGACCTATTTAAAGATTATTTTTGCCTGCTTTTAATGTACCCCTTTACTACTAATACTGTACAGCGCTTACACAAGAAACAATATTCCACACAACCTGAAGAAAAAGAGATTGTCGAGTTTCCATTTGCTAATCCATCTTCATTGATCGTCGTTAAACAGGCTGCCCAGGAGAAGATCGCCAAGCAGCTGCAGCACACCCTCAACGAGGTCCAGTCCAAATTGGATGAGACCAACAGGACTCTGAACGATTTCGATGCCAGCAAGAAGAAGCTGTCCATTGAGAACTCCGATCTGTTGCGCCAACTGGAGGAGGCCGAATCTCAGGTGTCGCAGCTGTCCAAGATCAAGATCTCGCTGACCACCCAGCTGGAGGATACCAAGCGTCTGGCCGACGAGGAGTCCCGCGAACGCGCCACCCTTTTGGGCAAGTTCCGCAACTTGGAGCACGACCTCGACAACTTGCGCGAGCAGGTTGAGGAGGAGGCTGAGGGCAAGGCTGACTTGCAGCGTCAACTCAGCAAGGCCAATGCCGAGGCCCAGGTCTGGCGCAGCAAGTACGAGTCCGATGGCGTTGCCCGCTCTGAGGAGCTGGAGGAGGCCAAGAGGAAGCTGCAGGCCCGCCTTGCCGAGGCTGAGGAGACCATCGAGTCGCTCAACCAGAAGTGCATCGGCCTGGAGAAGACCAAGCAGCGTCTGTCCACCGAAGTCGAGGATCTCCAGCTGGAGGTCGACCGTGCCAATGCCATTGCCAACGCCGCCGAGAAGAAGCAGAAGGCCTTCGACAAGATCATTGGCGAATGGAAGCTCAAGGTCGATGATTTGGCCGCTGAGCTGGATGCCTCCCAGAAGGAGTGCCGCAACTACTCCACCGAGCTGTTCCGTCTTAAGGGCGCCTACGAGGAGGGCCAGGAGCAGCTGGAGGCTGTGCGTCGTGAGAACAAGAACTTGGCCGATGAGGTCAAGGATCTGCTCGACCAGATCGGTGAGGGTGGCCGCAACATCCATGAAATCGAGAAGGCACGCAAGCGCCTCGAAGCCGAAAAGGACGAACTCCAGGCTGCCCTTGAGGAAGCCGAGGCCGCTCTTGAACAGGAGGAGAACAAGGTGCTCCGCGCTCAGCTTGAGCTGTCGCAGGTGCGCCAGGAAATCGATCGCCGCATCCAGGAGAAGGAAGAGGAATTCGAGAACACCCGCAAGAACCACCAGCGCGCTCTCGACTCCATGCAAGCCTCCCTCGAAGCCGAAGCCAAGGGCAAGGCTGAGGCGCTCCGCATGAAGAAGAAGTTGGAAGCCGACATCAACGAATTGGAGATTGCTCTGGATCATGCCAACAAGGTAGGTTTTCTTTTATATCAACCCTAAAACTCAATGATCCTTAAATTAAACCCCATTTGGTTAGGCTAACGCCGAGGCCCAGAAGAACATCAAGCGCTACCAACAGCAGCTCAAGGACATCCAGACCGCCCTTGAGGAAGAACAGAGAGCCCGCGATGATGCCCGCGAACAGCTGGGCATCTCGGAGCGTCGCGCCAACGCTCTGCAGAACGAACTGGAGGAGTCCCGCACTCTGCTGGAGCAGGCCGATCGCGGTCGTCGCCAGGCCGAACAGGAGCTGGCCGATGCCCACGAACAGCTGAACGAAGTTTCCGCCCAGAACGCTTCCATCTCCGCTGCCAAGAGGAAACTGGAGTCTGAGCTGCAGACCCTGCACTCTGACCTGGATGAGCTCCTGAACGAAGCCAAGAACTCCGAGGAGAAGGCCAAGAAGGCTATGGTCGATGCCGCCCGCCTGGCCGATGAGCTCCGCGCCGAGCAGGATCACGCCCAGACCCAGGAGAAATTGAGGAAGGCCCTCGAACAGCAGATCAAGGAATTGCAGGTCCGTCTGGATGAGGCCGAGGCCAACGCCCTCAAGGGCGGCAAGAAGGCCATCCAGAAGTTGGAGCAGCGCGTCCGCGAGCTCGAGAACGAGCTTGATGGTGAGCAGAGGAGACACGCCGATGCCCAGAAGAACTTGCGCAAGTCTGAGCGCCGCATCAAGGAGTTGAGCTTCCAGTCTGAGGAGGATCGCAAGAACCACGAACGCATGCAGGATCTGGTCGACAAGCTGCAACAGAAGATCAAGACATACAAGAGGCAGATCGAGGAGGCCGAGGAAATCGCCGCCCTCAACTTGGCCAAATTCCGCAAGGCCCAGCAGGAGCTCGAGGAAGCCGAGGAGCGTGCCGATCTGGCTGAGCAGGCCATTAGCAAATTCCGCGCCAAGGGACGTGCCGGTTCTGTCGGTCGTGGTGCCAGCCCAGCGGTAAGTACCTGACCACCAAATACCCTATTCACTCTTCACTCACTCTCAGCAGCAAAACACAAAGCAACCATTTGGCTTTTTACATGATTATATTTTTATTTCGACATCAGATCTCTTCAGTTTAGTGAATATATATATATACAAATATTTTTCCCTTTCATATTGCGGTTCGCGCGCTCTGCTTCTTCACTCCTCACCTCAACAAACAACAACAGATTTAAATGCAATCTTGAGGCACAACAAAAAAATGAAAAAACAAATTTAAAAGCAACAAATAAAAATCTATTATGGTTCAATTATATGTAAAAAAAAAAAAGCAAATAACAAATACCAAACACAAGTAATGAGAGAACAAAAACATGCAAAGAGAATTATAGCTTATAAGAATTAATATATATACAATAATAATAATAATATAGATGCATCATACGACATTCGGTAGAACAGAGAATTGTAATTAGAGGCACCACCCGACACATATATTTATGCACCTGGGCGAAGAAACGAACCAGAACAGCATATATACATATATATATACAGCAAGAATGAAATGAAAGATCATCGATAAGAACTAATACCAACCAAAAATGCGTTCATTTTGACAATTTTTTCTAACTATGAAGATCAACCGCAAGTAAATCAATCAATCGACTTTGCTTCCTCTACAACCATACTGCATACAATATATATATATATATATATATATATATATACAAAACTATTCTTCCACTATATTATTAAAAACACACACATATATATATATATATGTATGTGTGTGTGTATTTGTACATGTGTACTACAGCCCACAGCGCCAAGGGTGTGGCCGCAAAACCGCGCGCTGGAGCAGTAGATACTTTCTTGATAACATTTGTAAGTGGCGGCTCCCCCATATGGCGGATCCTTCTCGTTCTCGTTCTCGTTGTTGTTCTTGTCTTGTTGTGTCAGAATGTTGGAAACTTCTACTTCCCGCACACACACACACACACAGACAGCAACTCTCCCGAAAACCCAACGAATATTCATCGTTCATCGTTTGCGCTCTCTTTCATGAGCCGCGTTCATTCGTTACAAATGACATCTCTCTCGCTCATGCGTTCATTGTGCGCTCTCTCGTGAGTTGTGCCGTTAAATCGTTCATTTCGTGTTGTCTCACTTTCGTACATTCCCCAGCATACACGACGTCTCGAGCAAGTACTTACCTTTTGCGTTGCTCACGCTCAAATCGTACCTTGTTATAAACTCGTTCTCTCTCTCTTTGGCTCCCACGTTTCCCCACTCCACCTTGCTTGCACCACATGACGTGCAACAAGGCGTGTTTTTTTAGTGAGTTAGTCAAATGTCTCAACGAACTTTAGTGACTCGTCAACCCCTAGCATGTTTAATGGCTATTGAAATGCTCATCATTTAAGAGCTATTATCAAATAAATAAATTTATTAATATTTTGTATTTCTTATTTTTTTGTCTTCTGCAGCCCCGTGCGACATCCGTTAGGCCACAATTCGACGGATTGGCCTTCCCACCAAGATTCGACCTTGCTCCTGAAAACGAATTCTAAATGCCATTTCATTTTTTAATTTATTTTAAATGATATTTCATAATGATTATGTTTATGATTTAAAGCTTAATTTCTTAATTTAAACAAAATAATAAAACTATAACAAAATATTTATCGAAACGACGGGAGGCAAAATGCACTTAGGCAAAACTAAAAAAAAAAACAAAAACTAAAAAGCTAAAACAACTATGCAAAAGTCAATCCGGGCCCCATACAAAAATGGTCTTAAGACCCCGGTAAAAAATAACAAAAAACATCTGTTAACAACAACAACAACAACGATCGACATACATAAGTACTTTGTGAGGGGAGTTGGGTAGCAGCTTTGTTAGCGCGACATTTGCTGTGGCACATTTCCCGGGACCTGTTCTTGTATTTATATTTTTATACAACTTTCAAAACGCATTCAACCAACAATTAATCAAAAACTATGCATTACAACAAAACAACAACAACAACACCAACAACAACAAATGAGCCCCGTCAAATGTGAGTTAAAATGGGATCCCAGTGGAAGTGACCATCAGGAAATGTCGCATTAGTTGCATTATCTAAAACAATATCGAATTGTGTCTATGTAATTTTATTAATTGTATGCCCAGTTCAACAGACCTTGAGACAGACAGAACAGCAACACACTCGCAGCACATGGCGCTTATGTTTATGTTAAATTTTTTAATTTTATCAACACATTATAAGATTAAAGAATATCAAAACTATATTTAAAAAGTATACAAAAAAGGAACAAAATAAATGTAAATCAATTTAAAAAAAATTTCTTAACAAATTGTTTTTATTGAAGCACAATAATTCTCTTAAGATGATTTTCATACGATCATTTTAATAAACTAGGTTCTAGATCACTCGATCACTTTAGTTTAAAAAATATGATATACGAATGGTACTCATATATTTAAGCTGAAATGAGAACTAATTACTTAAATAAAAATACATATTATTTATTGTAATATCAATCTAAAAGTTTATCTAAAAGCACATTACAAACAATATTATTATTATTATACACATTAGAGGTTCTTCTTTTAAGGGTAGTACAATTACTTGCCCATATCTATGCTATATGAACACACACATACACATTATATAAAAGTTAGGGGGAAATGCGCTCTACTTTCCCGCACCAGGTGCCCGGGGATTGGGCTCGATGCGCAACAGCTGCTTGTGCTGGCCAATCATGTGCTCGATGTGATTGCATTCGCGGAGCTGGGCCTTGAACTGGTCGAGGGTCTCGTAGAGGATCGGATAGAGAGCGGGCAGCAGGCCGTGATCGAGGGTGGGGAACAGATGGTGGAGGATGTGATCACCAAAGTGGGTGAGCACCAGGAACTGTGACCACTTCAGATCGCCGCGATCGATGATGGTGTCCACCTGGAAGAGGCCCCAGTCGCGATCTTCACGATTCGTGTCGCCCTCGTGATAGATTTCCGGGTCATGATGGGCCGCGTTCAGACCGATTAGGCAAAACGTAAAGCTGGCGATCGAGGTCATCGTCAGCCACTGGCGCAAGCAGAACAACAGGCCCGCCGAGCCCCACGAGCCGTAGTACATGGCCAGCGGTATGGAGAGCGGCAACAGATCGTGCCAGTACATAATATTTGTGTGGCGCAGCGAATAGAAAATGCTACAAAAAATCAAGTAGAAAACAAAAACAGAGCGCTTATCAATTGATCAGTTTACGATCGCCGCACGAGATTGTCAGCAACGTACCGCGTGCCCATTTGGAGGAAGAATGCAATCATATAGGTGATCGGCTCCGTTACCCAAGACACATAGCGGAGGGCTTTGCTCTTGATGTGCGGATTGGGTATCCAGCAGAGGAACGGCTCGAACATGCTCAGCTCGAGATCCATGTAGGAATTGGGGTACATGTGATGGGACATGGCGTGGGAGATGCGCCACGAGCAGAAGTTCATCATGCCCAGGTTGAAGGTGTACATCTGCCAATTGTCGCGACGATGGAAATAGTTGTGGGAGACGATCACCGTCCAGCACAGCGCAATGCCGGCGAGGATCAGTGCCAGGAGGCTGTCGAACTTGACGCTGGCCACGGCAAACAGATACGTGGACAGCAGTATCCCGAAGTGGATCAGCTAAAGATCATCGATCAGTGGAAGGAATCATCATTAGCCATAATTTAGCTCTACTCACATCGCTCTTCCGCTTGGGACGCTTGTCGACGGTCTTGAGCTTCTCGCGCACCCGCTCCTTGAGGGTCTTGTAGAAGCCATCCTCGTGCAGGGTCAGCGTGTAGATGCGCGGCTTGGCCGCATCCCGCACCTTGTACTTGGCAATCATCTTCTCGGGCGCTGTGGTCAGATGGTGGGCCTCAAAGGCTTCGGTGATGTCGGTGCCTTTGGTTTCGCGTATCCAGAAGGGGCCGCCAGGATGCTTGTTGATGAACTCCGTGAAATCGTAGATGCCATCGTTGATGCGCCAAAGTCCTTCGGCCTCATCATCCTGACGCTTACCCTTCTGCCAGCTGTGCACTGTGATCAGGGATGAGTTGCGATACGTGGGAAACTTGGTGGCGATGCCGCACTTCTTCCACGTCTCAACGACCATTCTGTCAGATCCTTGCAAGGATGTCACTTAAAACACACACCGAACTTGACTCGAGCTGCCTTCAGCGCTAACTGATCAACATTCCGGCGCGCGATTTGATTTTAAACGGCGACATAGGCAAGAGCACAAATCGATGATTGACAGTGAACAACAATGATATAACAAGAGATGCGCAACTAAACAATACCCTCTAAGCTACTTTATCACAAAAGTGAATCCTATCAGCTTCACAGAATGAAACATTTCTTTTTTATAATAAAATTATATCGTAAAAGTTAAAAATATTCCAATTTTTTATATAAAATTTAACATTTTTCTTATAAAATTTAAGATATGCCCAAAAATTCGATTTTGATCGGTTTTCTGGGGAATTTACAATGACGAAATTTTGTTTTTTAACTTTAAGATGAAGGCCTCCCGTAAACTTTTAATGTGTACAGGGTATTGAAATATTTCCATTATGATAACCGTGACTTGTCGTGTTATCAGTTGCTGCCAATTTGAGTCTGTGATCATAACAGTTGTCCCAACGGTAACCCAACATGTGCCTCGCACACGATCGCCAAGTTGTTGCTATACGTAATTCACGGAGGCGTGTGCGGCTGTTACCGATCGTTTATTTATATATTTTTGTATATATGTGTATGTACGTACATACAATGTGAGTTCGGCGCAGTTTGTCGAGCCGTGCCCGCCTGTCAGCTAGGGTCAGGCCTAGGCCAATATTCCGTTATTACGCAGCGATGCCTGAGGAGGCGTTCTACGAATTGCAGAGTTAACCATGATGTTGCGGTTTTCTGTGTAGGGTATGCGTTGGGAGAACTAGTTATTCAAGAAATTAATAAAGATTGAGTTACAATTAGACGCAATAAAACTTGTTTGCACTGGATACACTTTTCAGTTGTATTCAAATAGTTTGTTTACAAGCATTATATAAGTACTATAAATTGCGCAGAATAATAAATATATATTTTAAACAAATTACTATAATAAATATTTTTAATCGTAATATATAATTTTTATAGCTAGTAATTATTGTTGGAATTTTTTGTTAGATTTTCAAGATTTTTGTATCAACAAGTTAAGGTATTTCATCTTCGACATTCCAAACACGTTTATTTTTATCTGCTCTTTAATGATAAGAGAGCCTCCTGACTACAAATAAACCTGTTGTCTAATCACACAGATGTCTTTTAGAATTTGACTGATTAAAATATACTCACAGTTTTCAGCATGCTCATCGTGATGCCAATGTTTTAGCCTGAGGATTGCAGTGAAGTCCATAAAAATACTGTACAAGTGTGCAAGAGATCATTTCTCTGATCTCTAAGTAAATCCTATTGTTTAAAATCAAACTTTCAAAAAATTATGATTTGACAATAATAAAATAAAATACCAAAAATACTAAAAATAAAAAATAATTTAAATACCGGACGCCCCAAGTTATGCTCCTTAATATCAATCACAATTGTATCAAAGCTGAGAATTTCGTGTAATTTATAATTTCCAATTCCACTTCTTACATTGATGAATATGGAATGCATGCATTTTCACTGCATAATCATGTGGTTTTGTCAGTGCTCATTTTCTGTCTTTTCCATTGCTTTTATGTCTGGGTTGTTGAAGACACTGAACCAAAATCCCATTGATAAGGGCGAATATAAACAAAACCGTGAGCGCTGCGCAAGCTTTAAGCTCGAGAGTGTTTGATACGCTCGTCGAGCTTTTATAATTAATCGAATCGTGCGAGACAAAAGCAGAGCAACGCTCAACTGGGCGAATCACAAACAAAGCAGGCGGCAAATCGCGTCGACAATGCGCCGAAATAGACCGGTTTTATTTAAGCCCTCGAACTTTGACTAACACAAATAGATATCTTAAAGTATTCAAACAAAAAGTGTACGGATTAATCGCCAGATTAGCAACTGATTATTGAATTAGCACAGAACAAGGCACCAATGGCACCCAATGCGGAGCTGGAGGCTTGGCGCGTCTCGGGCATATCCCGAATATATCCCAGTTATCGGAGGCATTGGCCGATCAGCGAAGAAAGGTGCGTAAATATATTCAAAGCAGAACGAAAAAAAAAACTGATTCCATTAAAAACAATTTGTTATATTTATATTGTTAAAAATTTATCTATATAAGATTCATATACTTTTTAAGTTCATTTCCAACTTCTGTTTAAAATACTTTGCTCATTTACTTTTTTTATAAAAATATGTTGTATTCTCGAGCAAGTTTTTTTTTATATCAGTGCAAGACCTTTGCACTCAAATGAATGCCAACTTGAACAAAGTACAAACTGAAAGAAATTTAAAGAATACAAATTTAAAGAGTCACATTGTATCATATAAAACTCACAGTTGCCACGCCCTTACAGCTGGCTGGAGGGCAAGCACAGCGACGACGCCGCCGAGGGCCTCTGGCGCATCAAAGATAAGCTCTACGACTTGAGGGACTTTGCGCAGCGGCATCCGGGCGGCGCCTTCTGGATTGAGTGCACCAAGGGCACCGATATAACGGAACCGTTCGAGTCGCACCACATCGAGGAGCATGCCGCACGCATGCTCGCCAAGTTCGAGGTGCGCCCAGCCGCCCATCCGCGCAACTATAAATTTACACTGCAAGAAAATGGCTTCTATTTGACGCTAAAGAGACGCGTGCGGGAAAAGCTGCACTCGCTAGAGAATCAACGCACGCATAAAACGGATGTGAGTCTTTGATAAGTAACGTAAAGAAAAATATCTCTGTCGTATATAATATATATTTTATGTACTCTGTTCGCGAGCTAATAATGAGCATATCGGGTTTGTGCAATTAACTAATAACTTTAAGCTTTTGAATTTTCGCGTTGTTTTTTCCTTACTATTTCTCAATGTATCCTAAATTTTAAAGATGCCATTGCAATAGCTAACAAGACGTTGGCTTAAAACGAAAAAAGTTTTTTATGGCTCGCGGTTCCACCACTTTTCCAACAAAAGCTTTGCTTCATTTCCAGTGTTTTACCATCCCCTTACTTTCAGTTTATGGATACATATATATATTTATATATATTATATATGTATAATTTCAGTTTCAAAAATAATCAAAAAATGTTAACAAATATCTGGGCAAATTTTTAAGCAGATTAAATATTTACCAAATTAGTTTAAAGTAAAATTAAATAGCAAATCAGAAAAAATTAAATTCCAAACAATTTCGTTTTTAAATGGTTTGCATGCTGAAAGAAAATCATTTTCAATTTGTCATAAGTTTTCGTTATTCGATTTAAATTGTTTCCTTTTTGTGTTTGTAGCTGCTTCACACTGGCATCCTGATCTCAGTGCTGCTCCTCAGCTGGGCGGGCACAGTCCTGGACTCCCTGTGGCTGCGTGGCCTTGCGGGTCTGGCGCTTTGCTGGCTGGCGACCTCCTCGCACAATTATTTCCATCAGCGCGACAATTGGCGCATGTACAGCTTCAATCTGCTGCTGCTCAACTGCAATTCGTGGCGCATCTCGCATGCGCTCTCCCACCACGTCTATCCCAATTCGCTGCACGACCTGGAGATGTCCCTGTTTGAGCCCTTCCTCTGCTGGGTGCCGAGCAGACACTATGCGACCAAAGGTCAGCGTGTGATCTCCGTGCTGATATCCCCGTTCGTGTACACGGTCTTGAGTCTGGTGCAGTTCACCAAACGGTAATTGCTCCGATCACAAATCCGATATAATGAATTCATATACAGGCATTTTCTTTTTAGCCTTGTTTACTCGCTGGTCAAGACGAATGTTTTGTATTGGCACGATCTCTTGGGCTTTACTCTGCCCACACTCTTGTATGCTACCACAAATGTGGGTCTGGGCCCGGCGATCGCCAGCTGGCTGATTATTCTGAGCGTGGCCAGTTTCCTGTTCGGCTTCATCGGGCTGACCGCGGCTCATCACGATCCTCGCATCTATCACGACGGGGACGCGCCGCGCACCGATCGCGACTGGGGCCTCTTCCAGCTGGACACGATCATCGATCGCGGCGACATCAAGTGGTCCGATCTCCTGGTGCTCACCCACTTCGGTGAGCATGCCCTGCACCACCTGTTCCCCACCCTCGATCACGGCCTGCTCAAGCAGCTGTATCCGGAGCTGCAGCAGACACTCCACGAATTCAAATGCGAACTGCGCGAAATTAACCACTGGGGTCACATCAAGGGTCAAACCCAACAGCTTTTGCGTGTCGATGTGAATCCGATTTCGCCAGGCAGCAAGAAATTTCAGTAATTCAAGTCATATAAATAAATAAAGCGGGTTCAAACTTTTATCTATAACATTTACAATTTTATGTTTTATATTCTCTTAATTAGTTAGACAAATGTATGTATATAAAATTTTCACTTTCTAACTTAATCACAATTCTGGTTTCTTGAATTCAAATACAAAACTACGCGAAATTAACTATTGGGGTCACATCAGGGGTCAAAGTCAACAACTTTTGCGTCTCGATGTGAATCCAATTTCGCCAGGCAGCAAAAAATTTCAGTAATTAAAATGAATTAAATGAAGAAAGCGGGTTCAAACTTTTATCTATAACATTTTCAATTATCTCTGTTTTATGTTCTCTTAATTAATTGCACAAGCGTATGTCCATAAAATTTAAATGTAAATTTTACGAAGAGATACCCTGTACTCCATTTTTAAACTTAATTACAATTCTGGTTTCTTACATTCGATGGGGTCACATCAGGGGTCAAGGTCAACAACTTTTGCGACAGACAGCAAAAAATTTTAGTAATTTAAATCAATGAAATAAACGCGTGAAAACTTTTATTTATAACATTAACAATTATGTCTATTTTATGTTCGCTTAATTAGCTGAACAAAATGGTGTTTAATTTTAAAAGTAAATATATTTAACCAAGAGCTACCCTGTACTACAATTTTGGACATAATCTCACTTATTTTTTTTTTAATATAACTACAAAATTTATCTTAAATTTAACCCATTAACATCAGTTTTGATTTATGACAGATTTCTTTTACACACACCCTCTGCAGCTCTATATAGCCCTTTGTCAAGCCATTGAGAATTACGTGGTATATTGGTGAGAGCACAGCCCAATTAAGAGAGCTAAGTGTCTCTGAAGAGCACAAAAAAGCTTTCTGCTTTTTCATTCTGACGCTACACAACAAAATGTATATACATTTAATGGGCCGTAATCGAAGCTATAAAAGAATGTTTAATCAGTTATGGCAAAAGTCGAGACTTTAAGATACCCTGTACAAACAGGCAAGAGCACATGTTGTAATTGAATTTATAATTTTGTGTTTATTTTTCGTTCTTGATGAAATGTTCATTTATTAAATTATAGATACTACTAAATAGATACTACTAAATACTAAATATACTAAATTTAGGAAAGTTATCAAAGAAACTTGCTTTTTTTTAAAACCTACAAAGAATATATATACATATATTAAATTTTTCGGCAATAGGTATTGGACTGTAAGCATAGTTTTACTCTTTGCTAGTATAATTTCAATATTTGTATATTTTTGTATCAGAAGACACAACATTTGATATATATACATACAAATATATTACAAAAATTTTCTACAATAGTTATTGGACACCCTGTAATCATAGTCTTACAATTTCAACATGTTTTATATTCTTGTATCATGTTCATAAGCGTACCCCACATAATTTAGTCACCAATTTGATTTGGAATTTTTTGATAAGTGGCGATCGATAAGCGCCGGGTTATAAATGGGCTAGTTTCGGTGGCTACAATCGTATAGTTAACAGTTATCGACGAACATGTCTGGAGTGCGGTCGATTCTCGGTGGGCTCAGCCTGCTGCTGGTCGCGTTGCCCGCGCAGGGGGCGAATATCTTGGGGCTGTTCAGCAGCCACAGTCCGTCGCATTTGATACTCCACATGTCGATGATCGGGACGCTGGCCGAGAGCGGGCACAATGTGACCGTGGTGACGATGATGCAGCCGCCCGTAATGCACAAGGACATACATCTGATTGTGGTGCCCGTCACGGATGAGCAGGAGCGCATCCTGGAGAGTCAAATGAAACAAATGGCCACCCAGAAGAACTCGATCCTTGGCACAATGAAGCGCCTGTTGAGCGGAATGAGCGTGATGATCGAATCGCAGGTGGACCTGCTGTCGGATCCACGATTCCAGCGCATCTACGAGACCAAGTTCGATTTGATGTTCATGGGCTACTTCGTGAACGACTTCCAGCTGGGCGTGGCAGCCAAGCTGAAGGTGCCCGTCATTGTGGCCTGGATGCAGACATCCATGTCTGCCACGGATGCCTTTGTGGGCAACCCCAACGAGGTGTCCTACGTGCCCAACATAGCCACTTCCGTGGGACGCGGCCAGCAAATGGGTTTTGTGAAGCGGCTAGAGAACCTGAGCAAGGATCTGCTTGTTAAAGGTCTAATGGCGATCTTCAACTATCGCCTGGACAAATACTACCAGCAACAGTTTGGCCATGAGCCCAACTTTCCCACGGTGGCCGAGCTGAAGCGCAACATCTCCATGCTGTTCACGAATAGCCATTCGATCAGCGAGGGTCCCATCCGGCCACTTGTGCCGGGCATTGCGGAAATTGGCGGCATCCAAGTGAAGGAACAGGCCGATCCTCTGCCGAAGGACATTGACGAGTTTCTGACGAGTGCAGAGCATGGCGGGATTTTGCTTTCACTTGGCTCGAATATCAAGAGCACGGCCATCAAGCCGGAAGTGGTGCAGACCATGTTCAAGGTGCTGTCCGGACTGAAGCATCACGTCATCTGGAAGTGGGAGGACCTGGAGAATACGCCCGGCACTTCGCCAAATATACTCTACAAGAAGTGGCTGCCCCAGGACGATATCCTGGCCCATCCGAATACCAAGCTCTTCATCACCCATGCGGGCAAGGGCGGCATCACGGAGGCGCAGTACCACGGAGTCCCGATGGTGGCCCTGCCCATCTTTGGGGATCAGAACGCCAATGCGGCGACCATGGAGAAGGCCGGCTACGGCCGGGCCCTCGATCTGCTGCAACTCACCGAGGCGACCTTCAAGGCGAGCATTGAAGAGGTGCTCGGAGACGAGAAGTTCGCCCAGACAATCGGACGATTCTCGCAGCTGTACCGGGACAGGCCGCTCACAGCCAAGCAGACGGTGCTCTTCTGGACGGACTACGTGCTGCGGCACAAGGGCGCCCCCCACCTCCAGAGTCCGGCCGTGCACATGAGCACCGTGGCCTACTACAATCTCGATGTTTACGCGGCCCTGACAGCAGCTTTGCTCACTGGCCTGCTGTTAACTGGGCTGTTAGCTAAACTGGCTTGCCGCAAGCTATGTGGCAAGACGGGGAAGAACAAGAAAGTGAAGAAACAATAACAACATATGTATAAAGTAAGATGTAGATAAATTCCTTAGTTCGTCCGGAATTTTATAATAACATTGTCATGCTGAAAGACACATAAAATTATATTTTTTGATAACTTGATAACTACAAGTGTAGAATTTAAAATTGAATTGTCTCATTTAGTTTTAGCTTCTGAGAGAGGGAGAGCATTACAAATAAGGTGAGAGAGAGAGAGAGAGAAAAATAGAGAAGGAGAATGACCGAACGAAAGAGAGGAAGAGGTCTATAATAATTGATCATTGATCATTAAGAGTGAATTGATATAATACTTGAATTTATAGCCTTTTTAGCATTTTCATTTAAATAGTGATTTAAACAATTTTTTAAGCTTTTCCATTAAAATTTAGGTGAGAGAGAAAGAGAGAGGCAGAGGTAATTAAAAAGTGATCATTGATCATTAAGAGTGTATGATATAATACTTAAATAATATGATATATAACTTAATAAACAATTTACAATTTTTACTTAAATGGAGATTTTTATAATTTTTAAAGCTTTTCCATTAAAATTTAGGTAAGAGAGGAAGAGGTAATTTAAAATATATCATTGATATCATTGATAACCAAATTATCGGTTAAACTGAGTATAGTAATATTTTAATTTCAACTTTAAAGCAAATTCAAAACAAATGTGTAGAATGGATATAAACTTGTATCTAACTGATATGCCACATATATCTTGAAGATATATCTTGTCTGATAAAGATTGTCTGATGCTGCTGCTGATTGTGAATTCTTGTTAGAGCACCCAAATAGATGTCGAACAGTGGCCCTTATCGAGCGAAGAGGGCAGCGAGATAATGTGAAAATACCGCCCAGTCATCTTGGCACAGCAAGTCGGAGTAAAACTGAGAACCGTTCTTATCACTTATCTCTTATCACTTATCGCTGGCTGCTTGCCATTAAAAGGGCCCCCGTTGACCAACTGGCCGTTCAGTTGAGCGCATGAATATGGCCGGAGGAAACGTGCTGGGGGTCTCGCTGGTGATCCTGGCACCGCTGTTGCTGTTGTCGCCCCCGGTTGGGTGTGCCAACATTTTGGGTCTGTTCAGCACTTTCAGTCCGTCGCACTTGATCGTGCACATGTCGATGATGCGGATCCTGGCGGATCGTGGACACAATGTGACCGTTGTGACGGCCCTGCAGCCGAAGCTGGCGCCGCACGAGAACATAACCGTTGTCCCGGCACCGATGAGCGAGCAGCAAAGCCTGCTCATCAAACAGTACATGGAGAGAATGTCCAAGGAGAAGCAGTCGATGATTGTCACATTTTTCAAGATGGTCACACAACTGAGTCAACTGTTGGACAGCCAATACGACTTCCTGTTCCATCCGAACGTGAAAGCCCTCTACGAGGAGCCGCCGGTGAAGTTCGATCTGATGATCCTCGGCTTCGTTTTCAACGATTTCCAGTTGGGCGTGGCAGCCAAGCTGGGCATACCCGCAATTGTCAGCTGGGTGGGCGTGCCCTTTGCCCAAGTCGACGACGAGGTGGGCAACATCTATGATCCCGCCTATGTGCCCAACATAAACATGATCCAGTCTGGCGACGCTCGTGCCATGGGCTTCGTTCAGCGCCTGCGCAACTTTGGCAGCTGGCTTCTGATCGAGGGCATCAGTGTGCTGCTGGATCTGCGCATGGACAGCTACTACAGGTGCGTCCATTCCATTCCATTCCGTTTATTTTGTTTGCCATCTCTGATCTCACCCATTCTGCAGACGCGCTTTTGGTGGGGATGCCGACTTTCCCAGCTACCGCGATGTGAGGCGACGCATCTCGCTGCTCTTCTACAATTATCACTCGCACAGCGAGGGTCCTGTCCGTCCCACGGTGCCGCAGTCCATTGAAATTGGTGGCGTGCAGATCAAGGAGCAGCCGGATCCGCTGCCCGCTGAGCTGGCCGAGTTCCTGGACAATGCCACAGAGGGTGCCATCTTTTTCAGCCTGGGCACCAATGTGAAGGGCTCCTTCTTCCAGCCGCACATCGTGGAGGCCATCTTCAAGGTGCTGTCCCGCCAAAAACTGCGCGTCATCTGGAAATGGGATGATCTGGAGCGTACGCCGGGCCAGGCCTCGAACATCTACTACCACAATTGGCTGCCCCAGGACGATATCCTGGCCCATCCGAACACCAAGCTGTTCATCACGCACGCCGGCAAGGGCGGCATCGCGGAGGCACAGTACCACGGCGTTCCAATGCTGGCGCTGCCCGTCTTCGGCGATCAACCCGGCAATGCCCAGCTGATGGTCAACGCCGGCTTTGGGATCAGCCTGGAGCTGCGCACGCTGACGGAGCAGGCTCTGGAGCAGGGCATCAGCGAGGTGCTGCACAATCCGCTCTACCGGGAGAAGGTGCGCCAGTTCTCCGCACTGTATCGGGATCGTCCGCTGAGCGCACGCCAATCTGTGATCTACTGGTCGGAGTATGTGATGCGGCACAACGGTGCCTACCACCTGCAGAGTCCCTGGCTGCACATGGACTTTGTGGCACGCAACAATCTCGATGTCTATGCGGTTATACTGTTCTCTGCGGGCATCGGCGGGATGCTATTTGTGCTGCTGCTGCGATTCTGCATCAAGCAGCTGCAGCGATTGGCAAGCACAAAAGACAAGGTCAAAAAACGCTAATCACCTATTTGTAGTTAATCGAGTAGACATGAAACATTACGCATACGACGCGTGGCGCGAAAATCAGCGATAAATTGGTCTGAATATATATATAGTATAGACATTCGACCATAAAAGTATCAACAAGTCGCCAACACTCGTCTTGACTATTAATAGGCGCACTCGCTCTCTCTCACTCGCTGTACACTGAAAGAAAAACTGTTATTTAAATAAATTTTTATAAGCTATTAAAAATTCGTTTATAGTAAAATCTTGTTTTTCTAGTGTGATCAAAACTCTTTTTGACGTTTTGACGTTCCTTTATATTACATTATATTATAGTCTATTATATTTTTTTTTGTCAATAAATATCCTTTTTAAAGGTCCAAATCTTCAACCAAATTTTCAAACTGAACAATAAATTTCTTGGATAGAGCTCCAGCTAAATCAAAAATATTCTTTTCTATTTTAAACGCATTTTTAATTACATTTTAATAGCTTAAGTTTCAAATTTTAATCAAACTACTTTTTTAATTTTTATGATTCATAATTCTTGATTTGTAAGCATGTTTTTCTCGCAGTGCACTTTGCTTGTTATGCTTGTTGATGCAAGATCGAGTCTGATGTCAAGATAAGCGCATTCGAGCTTTATTTTTTAATTCAGTTAAAGAAAATGGAGCTCTCTTGTGTTATTATTAAATTGCTTGCTATTCTTAGCAGTTTTATTCTCTCAGTGCACAATTGTGTGTCTCGCATCGGTCCAAGCGATTCTCGAGTCTCTCGAGTTTCTCAGTTTCTCAGTTGCTGTTGAAACGCGACAACCGAACGTCGATGCGCTTTATTTTGGTTTATTTTCTGTACGAATTGTTGTTCTCTATGAATTTTTAATTTGCCAATTCGCTTTGAACACATATATACATATATATATATAGGTGTATATATGCGAGTTATGCGTACAAATTATATATATCGGCTATTTAATTGCCTTAGAACAGTGACTAGTGTTTGAACATGTTACAAAGTTTATTTAATTAAATGCAACCAGCTTGTAAACAAATCCTGAATATTCTTCTACCATATAATTAATGCATATTTTTTAAGTGCGCGATAATTTCATCAGCATGCACCTGTTTACGTGTTACGTGTCCATTTTATGTTGCTCTGATATCGTTAAGTTGTTCATTTCAAAATTCAAGGGGTAGCTAGCAACCAATTTTGATACCCTGTAACACATGGAAAGTGGGCAGCTTACAGGGTAACATGAACTGGATTAAATGAATGTGGTAAACAGCTCGGAGTCAGAGTTAGAGTCAGAGTCAGACATTAGATTTTAACTTTAATATTTTATTTTATTTTTTTTTTTTTTATTTGATTTTGGCATAAAAAAATATTTAATTTTTTGTAGCCATATATTTCTTTAAATGTTTCTGATTTCAGTTAGAGCTTTATACAGGGTATATTTTAGCTGTTAATTATTGTACACCGTTTACAGAACTAATCAGCACCGATAAAAAAGCCGGCTGTTGAGGCCCGCTTATCAACGAGGCTTATCAGACGGCCCGCAGCCCCTGATTTATATAAAATAACGAACTTCAAAAGGCGCATTCAGTTCCAGTTCTCACCCGCCGTGAAGATGACCACTCATAAAGGATTTCTGTTGTCCAGCCTGGTGCTCGCATTTTTAGTGCTCCAATCGCCGCCTGCCGAGGGCGCCAATATTCTGGGCGTGTTCACCAGCCACAGTCCGTCGCATCTCATAATACACATGTCTGTGATGAAGGCGCTGGCGGAGGAGGGTCACAACGTCACCGTCGTGACGAGCACAAAGCCAAAGGTCAGCCACAAGAGCATCAAGGAAATCGTGATTCCATTGACTGCGGCCGAAGAGAAGAAAATTAACGATGGCATTACGGACATGGCCAAGGAGAAACCTTCGATGATCAGCACTATTAGCCACATGTTTGGCTCTTTATCGATGCTCATCTACAAACAAGCTGACATACTGGAGGATAGGCGCTTCACCGATCTCCACAACAACAAAGGCAACAAATTCGATTTGGTTGTCGTTGGCTTCTTCTTCAATAACTATCAGGTGGGTCTTGGAGCCCTCTTCAATTGCCCAGTGATCGGCAGCTGGCCGGGACCACCCATGATTCAAGTGAATGGCGTCACCGGCAATCCCGAGCTGCTGGCCTCAGTGCCCAACATGAATTTAGCCGTCCTGCCGGGCCAGGCCATGAACTTCAAGCAGCGTCTAACCAACTTTGGTACCTCCACGTTCTTCCGTCTCTTCGGTATCTATCTGGAGTTCCTAAATGGCAAATTTTACGAGTAAGTAGCGGCTGCTTATCTAATCGGATAAACCCTAATTTGATTTTTGTTTGCTTGGCCTAAAATTTATCTTCAAAGATCTTTATAAAAATTCTTTGGAGACGCGTTTTACAATTTTTCGGATAATTCACAAATTTAGTTAGAAATTGAAAATGTTAAATTTTGGAACGATTTGTTTTGAAACCTAGTTTTACTATATAGAAAAAACTGTTGCATAAAGATTTTTTATTTTTTATTAGATTTAAAAATTGAGTTGAAATGGGGTTGATTATTCAAAGATTTATTTTCCCGTTTACAAGAAATTGATGAAAAATAATAATAGTCTAAAATTTAAGTCTACCTATTGTTACAAAAATTATCTCTTATAATGTTATATTAATCACTCACAATTTGACAGGCGACTTTGGGGCAAGAACACGGGCATGGTGAGCTATGCGGAGGCGCAGAAGAACGTGTCCCTGGTGTTCTGCAATAGTCATGCCATAAGCGAGGGACCCATCAGGCCCAATGTGCCCGCCATTGTTGAGATTGGCGGCATTCAGATCAAGAGCAAGCCCGATCCGTTGCCACAGGACATACAGGAGTTCCTGGACAGTTCGAAGCACGGCGCGATTCTCTTCAGCCTGGGCAGCAACCTGAAGGGCGATAACATTAAGCCAGAACTCATCGGAAAGATCTTCGAAGCGCTCTCCGGCCTGAAGCAGAATGTGATCTGGAAGTGGGACGATCTTAAGAATTTGCCCGGCAAATCCGCAAACATAATGTACAAGAAGTGGCTGCCGCAGGACGATATTCTGGCCCATCCTAAAATCAAGCTATTCATTACGCACGCTGGCAAGGGGGGCGTGGCCGAGTCCCAGTACCATGCCAAGCCCATGCTGGCCCTCCCGGTCTTCGCCGATCAGCCCGGCAATGCCGACAAACTGGTTCAAGCGGGCTACGGTCTACGCATCGATTTGTTCACCCTGGATGCGGACGAGTTCAAGGGTGCCATCAAGGAGGTACTTACGAATCCCAGTTACACCTCCAATATCCAAAAGTTTTCCAAACTCTATCGCGATCGTCCCATGTCGGCCCGCGATTTGGTTGTCTACTGGGTGAACTACGTGCTCCGTCACCATGGCGCACCCCATATGCAGAGTCCCTTGGTTCACATGAACTATATCGCCAGCAACAATCTGGACGTATATGCATTACTAGCTGTCGTCCTCGTTGTTATCTTCCTGATCAACAAAGCTCTGTTCAAGTTCCTTTGCAGAATATGTTGCGGTGGCAAAGGCAGCTCACAAAATAAGTCCAAAAAGACAAAGGTCAAGAAGCACTAATGTTATCTAATTTGAATAAGCCAGTATAAGATAAACGACATTAATTAATTTTAATTAAGTAAAGAAAAACGACAATAAAATACGAAGTAGATATCATATACAAAGAGTAGATATTATTGCTTGCAAGAATATACAATTTTTTTTTCGAAAATAAAATTGAAAAATTACTTTTTTTAAAAGTTAACAAAACGCAAATAATGATCAAAATGCCATCAAACATGAAAATCGGTTAAATCTTGACGAAGTAATGGGAGCTTAGATGTTTCCATGTCAACATTTTTGACAATTTTAGCATACTCTCAATTCTACATTTTTTCCAACATTTTTTTGATTTGAAAATATATTTCAAAAAAAAAAAGCCGAATGTTATTTTTATCAAAAATTTACTTATTTTAAAAGTGGTTTTAATCTAGAGAATATTTCATGACCAAAACTCTATCAAACATGAATATCGGCTCACAATGCAATAAAATAGCCAAGGACGATTTGTGATATGACCTTATTTTCTCAAGATTTGAATGTTCTAAATTTTTAGTTTTTTTTGCTGTATAAACCGAAAAGATTAAAAAGCATTGCATACTTTCAGATGCTACAATAATAGGGAACGGCTGCATATTGTCACAGTGCGTACATAAACTTTGCGAACGCTTGTGTGTGTGTGTGCTTGTTTAATTGCCATTCACACCAAAAACCGACACTATGAACATCGAACTACATACATTTATTTTTGAATAAAAATAATTTACATACGAAGCCATACTTAACATACATATATTTAAGTATGAACAAACAACCGACTTTAAGAGCGTATATGTTCCTCGGAGTCTGGAGTCGGAGCAGCGGATGCTGCTCGTGTCGCTGGCTTGTCAAGAAATTTTTGCAAACTATCCGGCGTAACCAGGCCGCTGTCGTCTGCATAATGCATGAGATCACAAATGATAGGCGATTCAACGACCAATATATACTGGCATGTCTTCGGCTCCAGCAAGTACATGGAGACAGATGTGCCGCTGTTGGTAACAGGAGTGCAGGTCAGTTTAACGTCCACTTCACGTGGCAGACCGCTGCGATCGCAGTGGGTGCCCTTTTCATAGTGATGCCATATGGATGATGTGAAGCCTGGACCACGGGCGCCCTTATCTGGATTTGAACCGGCCCACTGACGGTGCGATTCTTCTGAGAAATAGCCCAGGAATAGTTCAACTTCGCTCGTTTTATCCTTGTGGAATTGCCGAACATGCCGGCCATAACAAAATTCATACTTCCACCAACCGGTGCCCTGCAGATAAACGGAAAGCCAAAATGAGAGATCACAAATCTTCTTAAGTACTTACACCTGTTAAGCAGTTTTTGCCGGAGATGAACTCTTTGATGGGTGTCAAATCATCTAAAGGCGGCGGCGGCGTTGTGCCTGAAGTGCCTCTGGATGTCATAAGATTTAGATAATCACTTTCCACATCTATATCACCATTGGCCATAAGCTCCAATATTATTTTGTCCACATCGCCGCTGTACTTGAATGTTACCATATCGCCAACGGCCTTGGATAACAGCTTTGCAGGTGCTTTGTTTTCCTTCGAAACGAGCAAATCGTTCTCGCTTTCCTCCCATTCGTATAGCTCCTGACGCAACATGCTGATCGGCTTGTGCGGCTCCGTTTGTGAATTGAAGCATTTGATGGAGATCTCTTTGGTCTCCTCCGCATGGAAGGCAGGTATGGCACACAGCGATGAGGTCAAAATGATAGCTTCATAATTGCACGACGAGGTCTCCTTGAATGAGTAAATATCATCCTTGCCATGTGGATAGCATACATAGCGCACCATTGTTGTGCGTGGCGCATCGATAATGTCGCACATGGTGCCGTCGGTGAACTCCATTTCAAAGTACGGATATCTGGTGTTGTCGATTTTGACGGTTTTATACTTTGGCTTGCCAGCTTTCCTTTCGACCTCCCATTCCTTTTTTGCCAGCTCAGTCTTCTCCTCGCTCCATTTGCCCAAGTAGTATTCCTGGAACTTGACATTTTTGCCCTCACGCTCCTCGTGGTACTGGCGCACATGATGACCATGGCAGATCTCATATGACCAATAGGCCTCAATGCGATACGAACAGGTGGGCGCAGAGAATATCGGCTGAAGCAGCCCAATCGGTGCTACGCGAATAATACATGGGTTAATCAATGTGAAATGCATTGTGCCTCAATATCGCTTACACAGCTCCGGTTCATTGGTTTTCTCCTCCTCTTTGGGCGTCTCCAAGGCGGGTATGAGGCACTCGTATTTCTCCTTCTCTTGTGTGTAGAATGAACGCAGCTGAGTTCCCAACTCCTAATTTGGGTGTAAAGTCTGAATATCAGCTATCAAAATAATGAAGCCACCTACTTACCGGTTCACCCAATAAATCGGGCACTTCAAAGTCAATTTTATAGAGCACGGAATCATCAAAGTCTTTGGCATCGTGAGCCGCTGCTGTTGCGACCATCAGCAAAGGCAGCAGCATGATCCGCGCCATTTTCTTTTGCATATGGGCTGCGCTCTGCATTTTGTATATGTTTCGTTTCTGACTTTTAAATTTTTATTTTCATCACACACGCAAATTACACGTCGTCTAGAAAAATAATAAACAGATGATTGTTCAGCTGGTGCTTAAATGCGAATGACATATGCTAACGTTGCGCGGTGACTGGCAAACAGTGTGTACGTACTTAATATCAATGTATTTAAAATTGCGGGTTTTTTAAGCAACGCATTTTATTGAATTTCATTTTCGTTCGTTGTTCTACAAAACTAATTTAATACAAATAACTAATATTTAATTGCTGACGGGTTCATTAGGCAATACTGAAATTTTATTCGATTAAATTATCTTAATATATTTTTCTAGTTTAGAATCTAGTGTAGAGTCCCTTAAAATAATTGATTCAACCATAGGAAATCAAACGCTTTTTTTTTCAATGTATTTTATTTTCATTAATATTTAAGAGTAGTTTTCTATGTGGCTGGCCCCGTTGCATCATCTGACGTCGCTGCATCGCTGCTCCAGCCTGTTTCCACCTTCTGATCGCGATCTAACGGTATTTTATCAATGGCATCGAGTATAAATTGAAGAGAATGCGCTGTGCGCGGCAGCCAGTCCAAAAGACGCGACGAGGACGAAGCTGGAGTGCTGGATTCGCTATCGTCCACAAAGTCATCGTCGCCGCCCGTCATCGAGCGACCCGCGCCGAGGTAATCTTGATAATCGTAATCGCTGGTCAGCGGATTTACTTTCGAGTAGTAAATGGCAGCGAATGTGGAGTAGATGATCAAAATGGCTGTGCCGACCTGAGAGACAAAAAAAAAGAGCTTTTACTTCTGTCAGAATAGAGTCTCATTGTTAGTTCGGTACCTGAAAGGCAGCCCAGAACTTGTAGGAGCCCTCGGTGATGACGAAATCGTAGTAGCCCTTGAGCGGATCGCCCTTAATGTAACGCCCCTCGCCCACGTCTGTACTCTCCGCCGGCGGCTCCACAGCACGCTTGTGTCGCAGTCCGCGCACCGAGCTCGCTCTCCCCACATCGTTCTTAGCCTTAGCCTTGGTTGGCTCTGCAGCGGCAGGCGCTGCTGTTGCCTCCTCCGAGCTATCGGCGTCGCTTGTTGTTGTCGTTGTTGTTGTTGTTGTCGTTGTTGTTGCCTTCGCCTTCTTGGTCTGATTGAGCTTTGGCAATTTATCACCCTCGATGTTGGGCGGTTTCTTGGAGTTAATCCGGGACTTGATCTGCTGCTGCTGCTGACGTAGACGCTGCTTCTGCAGACGCTCCTTCTTCAGCTGTTCGGTGCTCTGCTGATGCCGCTCGGCGACCGTACTCCAGGCACTCGTCACCGCCTGATAGAGATCCCACATTTGCTTTAGGGTTTTCAAAAACGTGACCAGCGTGGATTCCGTCACCACGGGCGCTGGGGCCACGGCATTAACGGGCGCTGGCGTCACCTGCTTGGCCACGACCTGTTCGTGGGGCCGCCGCTGAAAGCCCATTGGATAGTCGTAGACCTCATCGTAGGCTGCGTATGGAGCACTGGCCAGAGAAGAAACCGATTAGTTGGGTCAAAGGAAGCTGTGCTTCTTCTTACCGATTGTCTGCCGGCTGCAACTTGCGGTTGTTGCTGCCCGCTGGAGCTGCTGTCTGTGTGGCATACGGCCATTGGCCGTAGTAGGAGTCGTAGCCGTGTGCCTGGGCCGCCCTGCCCTCCCCGGCCGACGAACGCTCCTCTGATTCGTAGGGCTCCTCCTCCGCCGACTGGTCGCCGCCATAGTCATCAACCATGTCGTATGTGGGCTCCGCATCATAGGAGTACGCTCTGTCCTCTGGTGGACCAAATGAATCCTGTCGCTCTGCCATCGGCGGTGGCGCGCTTTCCGCGTTCACGACCACCGCCTGCTGCTCCTCGTAGTAATTGTGGCTGCTGCGTCCAGTCGCATTGCGCCCAGTGGCATCTCTCGCAATGCGCTCCACGGTGGCAGCCACTTCACCGTCGGATGCACTTGTCGCTGCCGTAAAGTGCGACCACAGGCGCCGCACGATGAACACGTCGCCAGCACGCGGATCCCCAGACTGGGCAGACTGAGCGCGACCAGCTTCCAGGAGGGCACAGCCCGTCAAGGTCAGCGCAAAGAGCAGCATGGCCAGCACCAGGGTCCACACGCCCGGCAGCCACCTACGCTGCGGCCTCGCTGACATATCTGAGTAGCCTATCATTGAGCGTATGTAATAGTAATCCTTAATCCTTAATCCTTGCTTGCGATGTTCCGGCTAATCGTACGGCTGCCGTTTGGCTGCGAATCCGCTCGTGAACTAAACGCAGCTCTTGGCGCAAAGTGCCAGAAAAACTCCCAATGAACTACGCAGACTTCTAGGTGTGCGTGTGTGTGTGTGTGTGTGTGTGTGTGGTGCTAATGCAAGAGAAATGTATGTGCTAAAGCCCCGTAATCTAGAACAACTACGTCTCTTGGCAGCCTCGTTGAAAGGTGCTAATCTATTCGAATCGTACTCCATCGATACTGGGCCATTGCTCCAGATTCAATTTAACGGTTCATTCGGCAACGAATGCTACACCAATTATCATCTCCGGAAACATATACACATACAAGAGAGATATATCCATTCATATATGCATAATCCAAGCGGCGCTTTAATTGTTTACCGTAAATTCTTTTTGGCGGTGAAAGTGCGCAACATGATTTTCTCTGCAGAACGCAGCACCCTCCCTACCTCCCTCCCCCCGCCGGATCATATTCCTTGAAGATCGCAGATCGCCGTGTGCCCAAGATTAAGATCACTTGTCGAGCACTTTCTGGAAATACCAATACCAGTTATCGGGCCTCCATTGAGCCCCGGTTCGTGTGGCGTGTGGCACGCGCATTATCACAATATACCGATTTACATAGATTCAGAGTGCATATATACATACATATATGTGGGTATGTTTTTCATGATCTGATCTGAAGCGTGCCTTTTTTATTAAAGCTGAAGAAAGAAATCTGGCCAACAGACCAAAGACTGTTGACAATGAAGTTGTTACCTTTATCACTAATCAAAACATTAGTTATACAAAAATTACAGATACATTCAATAAGATATAGTATATAGAACAGATTGTCGAATTTTAAATACCCTTGTAAAGAAGCAAGGGTTAGCTAACTAGAAGTATTTCATTGATTTGGTCCTTAATCTCAATCTCCCATCTACTTATACAAGAAATATAGTCAATCAAAAATTAATCAAGCAGCGATATGATAAGTGAGGTTGGAATGAAGTTCTTTAATGTACTGTAATATATTATTTTATATAAACAAATAAAAATTTATTTACACTAAAACGAATACTTAATTTTGTTTTTCAACTATTTTCTAAACATAATTTACTGAGCTGTTATAGCATACATTTTTGGTATTTTATAAATAAATGTTAAATGTTTTGTCAATAAAAATTAAAAACATTAGTTTTGATAACTGAATTTCATTGCAAACATCTATTTTTCAACATATTATAAATATTTGCCATATATATAAATTTACTTGCTTCCGAATAACTGATATAAAACTTGTTTTATTTCCTTTTAAAATGTGTTTGTAATCAAGAAAATGCGTATATTCAGCAGAATTGTTTGTTTGTTAATGTTCGATGCGTAAATGAAAATACATTCTGATATGGTCAAAGTGCCTACGTGATAATGATGATGATAATGAAGATGATTATGACGCTTTATAGAAGAAACACCTGAACAACAACGAATCGAATTGTTTATTGTTTACCAAATATCAACAACTACGCAGTTAAAAAAAAATGCCGGCAACTTGAGAGAAACCCCGCCAAAGAGAATTTATTTATTGGGGTGGACCTGCTTCACATTTACTGTTATGTGTTAAATTAAAAAAAAACATGGCAAGCAGAAAACCAATACTTATTTAAGTTAAAAGAGAAAAACAACGGCTTGTTTTAAATAAAATATAATTTTGTTTATATTTAACAAATATTTTAATTATAGCAATTTATATCTAAAGTATAACATAAATGTTAAAATTAAATACTTCTTCAGAGTATAAAATATTGTTTATATTTCAAAAAAATTACTTTATAGCAATTTACAACTAAAGTATAAAGTATAATATAAATTATAAAATTAAAGACTGAAGTTAATCAATAGTATCAATTTTTAATTATTTCATCTAAATAAGTTAACCAGCTTCACTTTCTCCTCCTTTCGCCTGTCGCCATTCTCTTTCTTTTGATTGTGCTTCAAATTCGATATGGTTTGTTTTAATTTCAAAAGTTATTTAATTTTTGCACGATTTTTTGTTGTTATTGGTGTTGATGAGTTTAGTTAGAATCTTTCTGGAATGGCCGCAGGGATCGTTATGATTGGTATGTTCACTGGCCTCCTTCTTGGAGCGCTGCTTGCCGCTGTGCCCGGTGAAGATGTGTTTGCCATGGTCGAAATTGTAGTGCTCGTATTCATCGAAATGCGCCTCAGACATGTTGACTGTTTTTTTTTTCTTTTTGATGTTATGTGGTCTCTATAAGCAACGTCTTTTCAGCTTGAGTTCTGCAATCGCAATGATTGTGGCGACAGTTCAAAGCGTACTAGGAAAGCTTGGCGAACAATCTCGAACTCTCCAGCGCCCACATTCGATCCAGTTTGGCTTGTTTGCTCAGCTCTTGGCTCTCGCAAAGCTTTTTCGAGCACTGCGCAATTTTATTTTAACGCTTTGTCAACAACTTTAGAGTATTTAATGAGAGTAGCGGCGAGCATTACTACGTTCTTCATATAAGCTTGCTTATCAATTTATTTACTACTATGGGAATACTAAATGACGAACGTTAGATATCAGGATTAAGCTTGATCTAAATTACTGTTTCATATATTGTATCTTTGCCTAACCAATTGTATCTTTTGGCAGCAGTTTCTTTAGGCGTTTCACAGCTGTGTTCGTCAATTCTGGCGATTTTTTCCGATTATGTCGCAAGGTTTCCGTTGTATTTTTGCGGGTATCCTTTGCATTAGCCGGCAACGCATCGATGGGCGGCAGAACAAAGTCATCGGGCATTTTGTTTTCAAAGGAACTATCCACCGTCTCGGACAGCTCCAGTTGCACCGCCTTTTCCGTGTGCACGCGCTGCACATGCTCCTTCATCTTGTCCGAGCGATGGCTGCTGAATCCACACAGCTGGCACTTGTATCGATTGAGGCCACCCTCGGTGTGCTTTAACGCATGGCGTTTTAGATTCTTGCTCTGGCTGAACTTGCAGCCGCAGATCTCGCAGATGAAATCGCGTCCCTGTTTGTGCGTCTCGATGTGCAGTTTCATGTTCTCCTTGCGGTTTGCACGATGCTTGCAGCCAGCCACAGTGCAGGCAAAATATTCGCCCGTGTGCAACAGTTTGTGACTCTTCAGAGCTTTCATGTGCGTGGTGCTGTAGCCGCAGACATCGCAGAGCATCTGCTTCTCGGGATTGTGCACCAGCATGTGGTTACTCAGACCCTGCTTCCACTTGAAGGCTTTGCCGCAGTGCGTGCAGACATGGGGCGTTTCCGTCGAGTGCTTGGGCTGATGGATGAGGAGAGCTGCGCGGGTGCTGAACCGATTATCGCACTGCAGACAGAAGAAGGGCTTGCGCAGATCGGAGCCATGTCGTCGCAGATGCGCATCGTATTCGCGCCAGTCCAGAAAGCCCACCTCGCACAGGGAGCAGGTCAGGTGCGACGGCTCGCAGCTGGTCATGTGATCGATCATCTTTTGCACCTGGTAGCACTTGAAATCGCAGCCAATGCAGTAGTTGATTTTGCTGCTGGATTTGACAGCGCGCGGATTTTTCAGCTGTACAAGAGACAACTCTTTAAGGCAGTTGCTCCAATTGCATTTGCTTTGCTGCTCACCTTAAAATAGCTTTGCTGATTCTCAAAAACAACATCCGGCATTTTAGCCGGCTGCGCACTATCCTCCACATCTCCGGCTTTCACTGCACTCGGCTCCAAGCCCGTGCTCACATCGCTGGACTGTTCTATTTTATATAAATGCAAGAGCTCCGTAACGGAAAGTATCTTGGCCAGCTCACGAAAGTGCTCCTCATGCTCCTTGGACACAGAAACAATGTCCTCGTAGAAAAAGTCGACTATGGTGTGCAGGCAGACGCTGCAGTTGAAATTGCGTATGGTGACCTTTAGCGGATTCTGTATGGAGAACTGTTGCTGCTTCTGCTGATTGAGTCCAATGAGCTGACTTTGAGCGGCCACCACGCAGAAATGTGCGCTACATGTGCAGGACGCATCATCCGAATCTAGCTGCAGCTGTAAATCGCAGAACTGTCCCGTGCGTCGTTGATTGTTTAGATAGTTGGAGACCTTGGAGTGCAGCGGCTGGTGCAAAGTGGGCTGCACTATGGGAGATTGTAGCATTGCACTGAAAATCTGTTCCAAAACAAATAATAACAAAGATGTTGTTTGAATAGTCAAACAGCTGTTAGCGGCAGTTTAACAACACTAGCTTTTGCACATTCACATGGAAACGTTCACTTTTTGCCATTCGCTAAACATGCGCGCAATTTCAAAAATGCGAATGACATGCAGTTTGATCAAATTGCTCGTTATTTTTAAACAGCAAAATAAAATTTTACTTTCCGTTAACAAAACTGGTTTCATTAAATTATTAACGAATATAAACTACTGTTATTATAAGATTTGCAGCTATGTTTGTATTTTGGCCGGCAGGAGCAGCCTTATCAATTGTTTGGCACATTGATAAGAGATTTAAAGCGTTGGTGGCAGCCTCTTCACAGCTGCGATTGTCTGATCGATCAGTCGTGTCTGGCACAGTGAAACGAACGGGCGTGTTGAGTGATAGCAGCTAAACAAGAGTATATATAGTCTATAGACATCTAGTAGCAGCTACAGCTATAGTATCGCACAAAATGGAAAGGTATACTATAAATACACATCTATAATTGATTCAATATATCGCTAATATGGCAACTTTTTCTAGTCTCTGGCAGGAGTGCGTATCCTTTATCAAGACCCTGTTGTGCTTTTTAGTGGCACTGATGCTGTTGCCATTGTTGCTGCTATCGTTTGTGTGTAAGTACATCTTGAGTTTTCCGATCAATGAACAGGCACGCGCTGACCCAGATGGACCCGATAGACCCATATAGGGTCCATTAATCAAACTGATCAAACGGGCCGGCTATTAATAAACGAGGCATGGGTTGACTAACCGCTCATTCAGCCAAAGGATGCAGCCATTATGGGATTCGCATCAGTAGCCTGGCAGCGATAAGGCGATTGGAGAGGCGCGTTAAAAGTACGCGCTCATGCCATTGATAAGAATTGTTTATAAATAATAAAAGCGACAATGCGTCGCTGATTACCTGTTGCACCTTTGCGGAACCCAGACGAGCGACCAAATGAACCTTGACCAACCGAATTACTCATAAAAATTTCGCGATAGATAAGCAGCAGCAGCAGCAGCAGCAGCGTTAATATTCCGGTCCGGGTGGTCAATAATAAAATTAAAATTAATATTAACATTGATTTGCAGTCGCCCACTTTGCCAACGAGCTGGCCAACTATGTGCTCAGCATCAAGTACCCCAACCTGACCATATCCAAATCGAAGAAGATACGCACCCTGATCGACACACCCAAAAACGCGGGCATCTTTCACTTTCTGCTCCAAGTGGAGGGACCCTGCGATTTTGAGCGGATCAAGCGGGCGTATGCGCTGCAGCTGACCGAGCTGAAGGACAAGACGGGCATGTTCAAGTTTCCGAAGCTCAGGCAGAAGCTGGTCACGTGCTGGGGTCACTACGCCTGGGTCAATGACAGCAGGTGAGCCAAAGGAGCCGCGAGAGCTACATCTTGATGCCATTCAAATTTCTCCCCTTTGCAGTGGCTTCAACATCAACAATCAGGTGCTGCTCAGCACGCACAAATATCGCGGACGTCCTGTCAACGAATCGAATATCCAGGATTATGTCAGCGAACTGGCTGCCAAATATATACCCTCCGATCTGCCCCAATGGCAGGTCACGGTCATACCCAGCTCGGATCCGGCGCAGCCCTATTATATTCTGATCAAGGTGCACCACCTGATCATTGCCGAGGAGGAGGATCTGCACGTCGCCGAGATGCTGCTGCTGCAGGACACCGAACGCAAGCCAATTGTTAGCCTGCACGATGGCCTCACCCGGACAACGGCCACCAAGCAGCTGGCCCACTTTGTGCGTCAGCCGGAGCACATCAGCAAGCTGCTGAATCATGTGCTGCACCTGATCAGCTGTCGCTGGCAGCAGTTCATCTACGAATTCGAATCTCTGGACACGCCCGATGGCATCAAGTCGTACCCGGACGCACGCAATCTCAGCCAGCTGCTCTCCCTGGTGCTCATCGTCCTGGTCAACGTCGGATTGGGCTATTGGCGCACTCGTTCCATGCGCCGCAAACGGCAGCGACGCTCGACCGGCTACGGCAACGATGCGGGTCTTCTGCAGACGCTTTCCGTGCTGCTGCGGTTGGAGCTGGACCAGCGTAATCTCAACTGGACAGTGGCGCGTGGCGCATTGGGTCACAGTCTGCAGCCGGCCAATGTGTTTAAGGCGTGGACGCGTTTCCTCTGGCAGCTGGCGCTGCATCATGTCATCCTGTTGCCCTACCACATCTGCTGTGAGCTGCTGGCGCTCCGGGACGTGGTGCTCCGTGGCCAGACCGCGTACAGCACCACCTACTGCGCCCGCCTGCATCTCTATGTGCCGCTCCTGCTGTACGCCCAGCTGGAGTTGTTCAAGATCTGCTATGAGCTGTTCAAGGCGCCGCGAAATATCTACGAGGTTCTGTTCGTGCAGCCCACCAAGGAGCTGAACATCCTGCACAAGAAGTCCTATGCCGGCCGCAAGATCGTCTCCTTCAGTCGCTCCATCGACGGGGCCCTGCTGCGCGAGCGTCATCAGCACATGTTTGGCCAAAAGCTCCGCGAATCCGACTTCAGCCTGGCCTGCCTGGCGGGCGCCGTCCACGATTACTTCAACACCTTTGCGGACACCACGGCGGTGCCGGCGCTGCTGAACACAACCTGTCGCACCATCTCCAAGGGCTACTTCACCGATCGCAGTGGCGACAAGTCCGACCACATTGGCGGTGTGGTCTTCTTGCAGCTGCCCCTGGGCTCACCCGACGCACTGAAGGCCCACCAGCTGCACGAGATTGTGGAGCGCATACGCAGGCAGCAGATCATGATCTATTTGGCGTCCATTGGCCAGACCAAGTACAGTCTGTTGACGGCGCTGCTGCCGCACGTCCTAACGAAGATCTTCATCAATTTTTTCTCGTATAACTTTCCCGTTACCATAACGGAGATCTACGGCGCAGCGGATACACAGTTTCAGGCGGCCTGGGGACAACGGGTGCAGGATGTGCTGCTGTTTCGGCCACCACAATCAAAGACTTGCCTGTCCCTGAACCTGCATCGATTCGGGGACAAATATCGACTGGCCGTTATGGCGGATACTCACCTGGCTCCGGACCACACGCTCCTGACACAATCCTTTGAGCGTTATATGCAAACGGTGACACTATAATACTCATTTCTGTATGCTACCCACTATTAAAATTCACAATTTAAATGCAGAGCTTTGATTTACATTTATAAATGTTTACGATTCATGTGAATTGCGCGCACTTTTCTACAAGTATTTATATGAATTTGCCATTCGCTTGCCCGCGCAGAAAGTCACTAAGTTCGCTGTGAATTGCAATTGTTTTCAAATGAAAACTGTCGTTATTTTCAAAATTTGTCGCTGTGCTGTGTTCGTAATGAAAAAAATAAATAAATAAAGCAACAATAAATATCAGAATGCGGGTCAAATGAAGCAGCAGTATTGTGGACACCTTGTTGGCATTCTGAACTTGAGTTAACACGTAAGCGCCAAGTGCAAACAGAAAGTTTCTTACCCCGAGCTTATAAAATCTGCTGCACAATGAGGTTCAGTTTCAGTCGCAAATTGAAACCGGGTCTTGAATGTCGTATAGTTTCAGTCGGGGCTGACGTTGTTCTTTGGTGCTAAAACAAGCAAGATTAGGTATGTCGCTTAAACGATAACCACTTTTGGGTGTTAAGAATAGCTGCAACGGAAGTGATAAAATTTAAGCCAATGTCAAAGTCAAAGATAAATTGCTTATGTTTTTTTTGTAAATAATTTTTTAATTAGAAGTGCAGCAATCGGAATTGATAATCAAATACAAAACATAAACACAAACGTTGCAATTAGTGCGAACATCAATTACAGATCTCGTGCCAAGTGAGAAGCTCACAACTTTGATATGATAATGTTGTTCTTTGTTCTCGCTGCTCGCAGGCCATATCAGTAATCATCTAATCAGAACTTGTTACAATTTCACGAGAGACGAGCTTTATAGACAATAGTAAACTTAAAATGAAAGTTCACAGAAAAGTGAATAATGCGCGCTCATATACGGATAATAGAACATCCGCTTCATAAAATGTTATAATAATAACAACAGATCGTGTACCGGAAAACTTTATTTGTTCTGTTTTGTATTTGTTTATGATGTTTTTTTTCTGTTTTCTCTCTGGTTACCTTTTGTTTATGGAGCTATTGTTTCTTACATGGCAAATACGACCACTTACAGAGGCAACCTCGGATCTCACCAGCGGGCGTCCAATAAGAACGCTCGACGCACTTGTCGGACACACTTGATCTTCGCGGGTGCACAATTGATTGTCCGTCTGTCTGCTGTGACTGGAGCACACTCAATTCGAATTGGCGATCATTGAAAGGCCGTGCGAAGATGCTGCAACTGCTGTTCATTTTGGCATTATGTGTCTGCCCCACATTGTCGCAGCAGCAACAGCAACCACCTCAAGGGTCGCATCAGCTGAAACTCTGGCTAACAATTAGCGCACGCAAGCGTTTCCTGGAGGTCAGCTGGGAGCATGCGCCGGCCCGGGCCAGCGATAATGTTCTGCTAACTGTGCAGGACCCGTATAGCTTCGAGCAGCGAGTTCTGCCCACGGGCACTCCCTTGGCCGGCTACGCTAGCAGCAAAGACGACGACAGCCAAGAGGGCAGCGGCTTTGGTCAGGATGCAGTGGCCTATGTGCCCATTCATGGTTACACAAGCACGGCCAGTTCGGTGCCCAAGGCGCGCTCAACCGAAAGCTCGCCTCGCCAGTACTGGGTATCCAATGGTGGCAACAACGACATCGTGGCCGCCATCAAGCCCAGCCAGTCCGCCCAGTGGTTCACCACGGGCGTGCCCTTCGATTATGCCCTGTCGCAGAACGTGACCACGCAGACCACCTGCTATGGCTACTGGGCCAGCTATATAGACGCCAGTGGACGCATATTGGCCAAGACCTGTGTGCGCGCCTATCCACTCTGGATGACGGAGCTGCGCGCTGAGCTGGGCGGTCTGATTCTGCGGGATCTCTTCATACCAGGCACGCATGATTCGGGATCGTATAAGCCCAATTTCGATCCGTTGCTGCGCGAAAGTTTGGTCACGAAATATGCTCTGACCCAGGACGACGACATACGCGGCCAGCTGTTGCATGGAGCACGCTATCTGGACATACGTGTGGGCTACTATCGATCCTCGGAGGAGAAGTTCTTCATCTATCACGGCATTGTGAAGCAGCGGCCGCTCAGAGAGGTCATCCAGCAGGTCAAGGATTTTGTGCTGGAAACCAATGAGATTGTCATATTCGGACTGAAAGAGTTTCCCGTGGGTAAGTTGACCCCATTTGATTACATTTCAAATTTGTCTCTCACTCCCGACTCCAGGTTTCGGCAAGGGTCTGGGCGTGCATCGGCTGCTGGTCAGCTATTTGCGAGAGGAGTTTGGAGATGTTGTTGTGCATCCATCGCTAACCTGGCACGCCACGTTGAGTGAGATTTGGAAGCGACAGCAGAATGTAATATTGGCCTACGATAAGCCAATAATCGTTCAGGAATTTCCGCAGCTGCTCTTTACCGCCGTGGACCAGCGCTGGGGCAATGTGCAATCCTGGGTGCGACTGGAGAAACATTTGCGTTTAATCAACGATCAGTTGTACGTGAAGCAGTAATCTCCTTCAATTCGATTATAATTATATTATGTTTTGTTGCAGTCGCTTCTCGATCCGCCCCGTGGCGGACATGGCCGAGTTGACGCCGGAAACCTGGGATGTGATCCTGGACAAGCATGGCGGACTGCGTAAAATGGCCGACAATGTGAACTGGCGCATCTCACGGCTGTATCGGCAAGAGTTGGGTGTACGTGCAAACATTGTTGCGGCGGATTTTATACGCGGCACAACGCTCGTGGAAACGGCCATCGAACTGAACAAGCGCAAGCCATTTTAAAAATCAGTTAAAGATGGTTGAAGGCAGTTTTAGTTTGTGATTGAGTCTATTCAATATGCAAAGATCTACAGACTCTGTATCGAATGTATTTGAAATGGCAATAGCAACAACAAATTCAACTGTAGTTTACATTCACAAATAACATTTATAAATTCTATTTAAATAATCATTTTTATAGAATTACAAATTGTTTAGTTGAACATCGATAAATATGTTAATACTTAAAGCTAGTTTTGCTTAGGATTTAGTTTTCCCTAAATGTGTCACAACTGAGGCAAGCTATAACTATGTATATATTTATCATATATGTATATATGATCATTGTGAGAAACTCAAAAAAAGTGAAGATGCTTAGCAACTTAAGAGCAACTTTGCGACTGCCATCACGTAAATAAATACAGAGATAATACGACAAAAAATAAACTATAACTAGCACATGCGATTCCGAATTTGTTTTGAGGAATGGCGAAAAATATCATACAAAATGTTTGGCATTAAAGTTGTTTGCCGTGGCTGGAGTTAATGTGGTTGAATATCTGCTTTGTGTGGTAAACTAAATGCATAGCATCGGATCATGGGGGTAACTAATCGAGCGTTTGATTGGACTCTATAATGGTTGTATTAAAGATGGCCCGACACAGATTCACCATTCCATACGAGAGACGGCCATAGCATTTGGGCTTCTGTTTCCAGGCGATGCACAAATAGTAAAACGGAATGCCGGCCAATGTGATGGCAATGCCAATGAGCAGATTAGCGGGCTCCTGAAAATTGGGCAACAGCACCAAAGTCACGCAGATGGTCATAAAGGTAATGGGCAATGACAAATGCACTTTGATGGGTCGCGGCAAATTCGGTCTAAAAGAGATTGCAATATGTTAACCATATGTATAGTAATGGTTTTTGGTAGTTGACTCACTTCTTGTGACGCAACCACAACATGCCCGCTATGCTGGCCACCACAGAGAGCCAGAGCACCGAGCTGAAGTAGTTGATCAGCTCGTAGACATTATCGGTTAAGAGCATTAGTAAAGACATCAGGCACTAAAAGACATAAATGCTTGTTAACTTTGTAGTATATAAAAAAACACTTAACTTACCGTGAATATCAAAGATGGTATTGGCGTCTGTTGCTTGACATGGAACAGCTGAAAGAACTTGGGCAGATGACCCTCCTGGGCGCCTGTGGCGAACAGGCGAGCAGATGTGAAGAGCACGCCATTGACACCACCAAAGGTGCTCAGTGCCACAAAAATGGGCACCATAAAAGCCAACGGCCCAAAGACCTTATTGCCAAAGGTCACTGCAACGGCCAGCGAACTGAGCATCTCCGGCTTGGAGACGACAACGAAATAGGCTAGATTGACCAGCACATAGATGCCGGTGACGAGGGGCATGGCTATCCAAATGGCGCGTGGCAAATTTCTGAACGGAAAGTGAGAAAAAGAACACACATATGAAAAAGGGAAACCTTAAATATGCTTGAAGATTTAAGCAATCTTAGCACTTAAATTGATTGCAACGCCGCATGTGCAAATTGAATTCATTAGGGGAAAAAAGCGTGGGCTTCCCGAGCCACCCACTCGTCTCGGCTCAAGGATACTCAACAAGTGGGCGCCGTCAACTTGTTGCTGTCGCCTGCGCATGACGCAAACAGCAAACAGTTAAAAGCCATTTGTCTTCTTGTCCCCAGTCACGCATTCACTCACTCACCCCACTTATCATTCATTTGTTCATTCATTCATTTATCTATTTTTTATACTCTCTGCCTTGTTAAGCTCACTTGTACGGGTCCTGCAGCTCTTCAGTGACAAAGTTCAAGTAGTTCCAGCCGCCAAAGGCAAACAGGCCCGAGTAGAAAGCGTAGCCAATGTTGCGGGTACTGTAATTGCCCTCCCATGGATTCGAGAAGTTATCCAGCTTGCCGGTAATCATATAATAGAGACCAGCGAGTATTATCATTATCAATGCCAGCAGCTTGCCCACCGTAAAGATATCCTGCACCTTCATGGACACCTTCACAGACAGGCAATTAATGGCTGTGAGTAGACCTGCATAAGGAAATCTCAGAGTAAATTAAATAATATGGGCTAAGCAAGTTATGTCCTTACACAGGCAAACGGCTGCCAGCAATTTAACTGCAGTTTGAGGCGGATCGCAGTCCTCGAAGAAAGGCTTGGCCGCATAATGTGCAAAAGTAAGCGCAACTATGGTCTGAAAGCATAATTAAAATTTTAAACAAACAAAATATTAATTTTTAATTAATAAAAGGCCTCAATTAAATACAAATACTACAGAGAAAGTTACTCAAAAATTACCCAATTCAAAACCAACGCATAGAAAAGAAAAAAGTAACACTAAAATCAAGTAGGAAAAAGCTCGAATCACGTGTTCTCGATTCTTGAAATCTATACTTGATTTAAGTCCGAAATACTGGAACTAAGCATAAAAAAGTAGCAAACTTGGTTTAAGAGTCTTAATCATTATTTTGAAAACAATATGTGCTCACATTTTCAGTACGCAAAAACTTAAATGTAGTAAAAGAAAACTTGGGACAATAACGTATTATACTACATGATCTTGTTTCAAGTCTGCAATTTGCTTGGATTAAGTATGCATGCACTTAGTTAAAGATGTTTTTATACTCACTTTTTAAGTAAGAAAATACTAAAATGTCGGACTCAAAAAATTTTACTTGATATAAGTTCGAACTGCTTGAATTCAGTAATTTGAATCTTAGTGAGATATCAAGTCTAAAATGTGTCCTTTCAATTGATTTTTTTCTCTCTGTGCATTCCTTAAAAATTGTTTAAATAATATTTCTTCAAAAGGGTAAACTGATTTCACAAACCAAGCCAAAAAACAATTGATTGATTAGAGTTTGAAACGGAACCAACATGAATTACTTTTAGCTTGCAATCATCACAAATTCTGAAAATTCTGAATCATTTGCATTTATTTGCTTCTTATGTCAGCCCAAAGAGGATTCTTTGTATTCCAAAATCAACTGTTCTTTGTTATTTTGTTAAAATTGCATTGATTTTCATTTAGCACGGGTGCAAGGCAAATGTTTCTACTTTTCTTGGAAGAAAGTTTTACACAGTAAATTGAATAAGTTCTGGTCAGAGATCGTGATATAACTCAATTATTCTCTATGCAATACAATCAATTCAAATTTGAACAATCAATAAAAACCAACATCTCAATTCAATTCAATTTAAGGGTTTGGGTAGACTCACCTGAGTTGTTGGCCTGATGATGAGCAGGGCAATCCAGAGACGCAGGAATCCAACAAGTGGACCAAATGCGACCAATAGATAGGCATAATCGCCGCCGGATCTGGTGATGCTTGTGCCCAATTCCGCATAGCAGAGAGCGCCAATTGTTGAAAGAATGCCGCAGGCAGACCAAATTAAAAGTGAACTTCCGACGGATCTTAAAGAGAAACAGAGAGAGAGGGAGAACTACATAAGTAATTGGCCAAACAATGGACAAGAGTTGCTTTGTGGCTCCATTGGCTCAAGTGGTTCCACAAGTGAACCAGCTGCGAAACTTTCGCATTCATGATTTAGTGACCATAAAAGTGTGTGTTTACTGTGTGTGTGTGTGTGTATCGATGAGACGTGTTTATTTTTGGGGGCATATCGTTGTGTCAGTCTTGTAATTGTAGCACAGACTTCTCAAATACTTTCGAGCTGATGCAACAATTGTCAGCGATTTCGCGATGCTCACAAAGAGTACGAAGAAAATGTTCTCCAAGGGCGACACCAAACCAACAACAACAAGGCTTAATTGCTAATCGACTAACCGGCGAGCCACCCACACCCCATCCGTATACCCTAACTTTTGGCCGATTGCGATTGCCTTGCAATTCAGCTCAATTAGCCGGTCTAAAGAATTGCTTCAATTCACTGTAAATTATAAGATATTGACCTTTTCGGTAACCAGGTTCACTTGCTTAATGAACTTGTAAAAGTTCTGGCCGTAAATTGGCAACTTGTTAATTTTCTGTACAACAAGAAATTATTATTAATTTTTATGAGCACAAATAGTTTATGGGATTCTTTCATATAACGTGTGCCTTGAGCAATTTCTTTTAAATCAGAGTGTTTCAAACTTTCAGTAATTACAACGATTTATAATGGGTTCCCCTAAAACTTTGGTTCCTTTTTTAAGTAGTTGCATTTTTGCTCATTTGAATGTCATTTTTCTTAAACGATTTTTAAGCTGAACTTTAAACTTTAAATATATACTATATACATGTACATACGAGTGTTCAAAAATATAAATTTTCTACAGTTTCAGTCACAGATTTAAAAGATTAGTTTTAAAAGCTTCGAGCCCAATACTCACTCGGTGTAGAAGAACACTCCAGTGGGTGCTATGAAAATGCCCGAGCCAATAATGGTGCCCACGATAATGGCCACGCCATTGATCAGAGTCAATTTGCGCTTGAGCACAATTTTCTCCTCCTGTCCGTTTGCCTCGATCTTCTTCTCATCCGCAGCATGTCCATTGACGGCGGGCTCCACCAAACTGGTGGTCACCCCATTCGCATACCGATCGGTCATTATTGTGCGTAAGGATGTTTTTGTGACTACAGATGTCCCTGAATTCCGCTCGTCGGTTGGCTTAACAAATTATTCTCCTGCAGGCACTGGCATTGCCACTTGAAAGAAAGTTGAATATTAATTGATATATAATTTGAAAAATATATGAGGATCATTCTTGATGTATACTACAATAAGAGTATATATAGAGACGTACTTCTATGACACTGTAAAGTATATATATTCTTGATCAGTACTAACAACTGAGTCGATATAGCTAGTCTTTTTGATGCAGGCAGTACAAATGCGGGAATGGGTTAAATTGGAACACTAATTAATCGGTAAAAATCAGTTTTATAAAAAAAATCTTTTGAATTGAAAATCTAAATATTTTTGAGCTTCAACACACATTTCCCTCCATTTTTATTTTTTTATCCATTTTAAATAGATTGCAGTTCAAATTCAAATTATCATGTTTTAGGTTCTGTTTTGTAGGTCGTCTGATAGTACGAGTATCGTAAATCATGACGCATTTGTTGTCAATTCATAATTGTAAACCTGTTAACAGCCGTTAGCCTTGTCTTCATTTTAGTCTAGTTTCTAGTTGAATACAAATAGTTCTTAAGATTTTTGGGCAAAAAAAAAAAAAAACAATCATATACAAGCTAATAAATAAATACGTTAGTAATCAAGTTCTGAGCAGTGCAAAAGTTGGCCATTTAACTGGGAGCAATGCTCGAAGTTGTCGCGTGCCAATTTTTGCTGCATTACGATTTCGTCACACGTTTGGAAATAATTGTAAATGCGCGTTGCGTGGCAATGACCACAGTTGTAATGTTGTTGTATTTATGACATTTTGACAGCTTTTGTGTATATCGTGTAAACAGTGTTTATCTGCCTTTTGTGTGAACATTCGCACATATTCACATTTACCGTACGTTCGGTTCTAGATCGTAATATGCATTACCATAAATTATAAAAGTTGATTGCGCGACACACAACAAACCCACTCGAGCTGCGCGTTGATACTGTTTCGTCAGTTTTTAGCGACTTGAGCGCGTTGGCATAGAGACCGAGACCGGCATTTTAGCGTTTTACAGACAAAGGTGTGAGAGCAGTTGTAGAGATGAGCTCGTGTCAAACGTGTGAAAGAAGTACTGAAATTACTACAAAAGTATATGCAAATACTAAAACTAAATTATTTGCACAATTCTAATATTATACAACGCCAATAGAAAAAACACTTTTCAAATCTTAAAAATGTAATATATATTTTATATTTTAAACATCTATTAATAATAGTCACGTCGTTTCAAGTCACGCTAACTTAACAAACACCCACCACTAGCTGAGAGCAAGCGAGAGCACCATTTCAAATGAGAATCATGCGAATGCGCATAACCGGAAATGTAATAATGTTCCGGTGCCAATGCTATTTTTATTTAGTTAGTAACATTGATTTCTAATTTAAGCATGTATTTGACGTGAGTGACAGCACACCCTTTGTACTCTTATGTTGGTTGCACTCACTGCGCAACAATCGATATTTGTTTTATTCGATGATGTACAACAATCGATATTAAATGTAGTCGATAAGACTACTAATTTGCCATTCGCATTGCTGCTGAAGATTTAAGCAGGTTGGCATTCCTTTAGTTTTTGTTTTGATTGTGTTCGCACGTGTTTTGCCAATATTTTCTGAAAAAGAACGTGAAATTTACCATAATGTCCGACAAGTAAGTTGCTAAAAAAAACTATAAGTGATTACAATATAGTAATTATATTCATAACTGTTCGACAGATATGCTGTGCCCAACAAGTTGCCTGGCAAAACAGTCTCAGTGCTCAGACACCGCAAAAAGCGTATTCAACAGGATAAATCGGTTATTGAGCAGAAGCGCACAGAGCGCATTAAACGCATAAAAGGTGCACGGGCCCATCACAAATTCAAACGCGCCGAGTCCTTTGTCATGGGCTACTTGAAAGCCGAACGCACCTCCAACCGCATAAGGCAGACAATTCTACGCACAAATATCACAGAACAGAGTGCCAAAGCAGCGGCCGAAACCAATCCAAGGCTGCTGTTGGTCATGCGTCATGCGGGCAAAAAGATCTTTGACAAAACCACCACAGACATATTTAAATCGCTGCGCATGGGACAGCGTCACAATGCCGTCTTTCTGGAGAACAACAAGGAAAATCAGCTGCTGTTGCGCGTCATCGAGCCGTATGTGGTCTACGGCTTTCCCACGTTGAGCACCATTCGAGAGCTGCTCTTCAAGAAGGGTTTTGCACGCATCGAAGGCAAGAAAACGGCTATACAGTCGAACACCATGGTCGAGGAGCAGCTGGGCGATAAGGGTGTCATCTGTTTGGAGGACATCATTCATGAAATCTACACAGTTGGACCCAATTTCGCTGCGGTTAATAACTTTTTGTGTGCTTTTATGGTAAGTCTAGTTTGATCTAAAGTGGATTTCCCCCCGCTAATCCCGATTGGTCTCTTTGCAGTTGTCAAGTCCCCGCGATGGCTGGCAGAAGAAGGTATCCGTCTCGTTCAAGCGCGGCGGCGAGTACGGCGATCGTGGCAATGGCATCAATGATCTGGTCGCACGGTGCCTCTAGAAACTGAAACCTAGTAGACTTTTAAGTAAATTCTTTGAAGCGAACACAAAACCATAAATAGTTATATATATATAAGTTTTAAATACACATATATGCGTATTGCAAGAGCGGAATTTCTTTGTCATCAGCCATGTCGTTAATTAATTTTGCCAGCGGGGACAGCCATGCGAATATCGAATATCAAACAATCTCCTCGACTGCCACCCAGATCACCCAGGAGCAGTCAGAGCGTCTGCACGATCGCATCTCCAAGGCACAGTTGGAGAAGCTCCATGAACTATTTCTAAATGCACCAGGACAAAAAGTCGGTTTCACCGAATTGCGTCGCATGCTCGAAGCGTTTGATATTAGCTTTACCGATTCCACCTATACGCGGCTATTTCTAAAAATCAATCAGAATCGCGATTATTTGATCGACTGGAATGAGTTTGTCTCATATTTGATATTTGGGTTCCAAGAGGAGGATCCCAGCAGCCAAAAGGAGGCGCTCATTATGCCCATATCGATGCCGCCAGTTGTACGCAAGAGCGAGCACCGTTCGGCGGTCTGTTGCATATCGTTGCTTAAGGTCAAGTCCGACCAGACGCCCATGGATGAGATAACGGAGACGACAAACTATTCGTTTGGCGGCGAGGATTCGCCCGAGAACTCCGGCATGTGGGTAACGGCCAGTCACGAGGGTCAATTGCGCTTCTGGAGCTCACACATGGAGCCCTTGCGCAGCGCCTCTTCCGAGAGCAGTAAGTAAATGATATTAGTTCTGGGCATGGTCTGGCATCAGCATCATTTATACAAAACTCGTGCAAATGCTGCATGACGCTCTTGATGACCTGTCTTGCAAGGCGTCTTGCAGCACACTTAGCCTTTCAATTTTGATTAGTAATTTAGGTTTATTAAATATTAATTTGGGTGTATTAATCCTATTACGCTCGAACGGACTTTTCGCTGATCTTTTAAACTTAAGGCAGCCTGTTATGGACTGTATTTTTATTATGCTACGCGATCAGTTACTCAGCAAGACACAGGCAACGACATGTCAGCAAGGCGGTCATGTAAGCTCATGACATCGATTAGTTCAATTGCACTTTGTAGTTGTTAATTTTCCTTAAAGAGGTCGTCTTCACAGCAAGACACAGGCAACGACATGTCAGCAAGGCCGTCATGTAAGCTCATG